>CAUYON010161405.1:0-15348 GCA_963573935.1 Arctocebus calabarensis
AGGAGGCAGTGCCTGTGGTTCAGTGAGTAGAGTGCTGGCCCCATTTACCGAGGGTGGTAGGATCGAACCTGGCCTCTGCCAAACTGCAACAAAAAATAGCTGGGCGTTGTGGCGGGCGCCTGTAGTCCCAGATACTCAGGATGCTGAGGCAAGAGAATCACCTAAGCCCAGGAATTGGAGGTTGCTGTGAGCTGTGACGCCGCAGGACTCTACCGAGGGTGATAAAGTGAGATTCTGTCTCTACAAGGAAAAAAAAAAAGGTGGAGGAAAGAGTGGGACCAGAGGGATTGGTGGGGTTTCGACTTAAGGCTGTGCTCTGTCCTGTGCTCCGAGTTAGGCTGGCTTGGGCTGAGCCCTTGAATGACTGGGTCGTCAGGGCCTCCACTTGTTTCTCAAAGTTGCACAGCAGGGGACAGTCGAGGCACAGCAGGGCCTGGGCTCCCCACAAAGGATCTGTGATTACCCTCTGTCTGTCACAGGGTCACTCGTGCAGCTCTGGGCAGGGCTCCCTTCCAACAGGACAGGAGCCAGGAACTAGACATCTGTAATGAAGCCAGGCCGCCACTGGATGTCAGCAGCCGGTGACAGTTCCGAGCCACCGGGGTGGGCCAGGGGAAATCTCAGGCGTCCTGTCCCGGGTCACAAGGCACGTCAGACTCGGGAAAGCAAAAATGGAAATGAGGGGCATGGGCTGGGGAGCGGAGGGACGCTGGTCCCCGGCGCAGGGATGCGCAGCCTGAATACGCCCGTGTGGCAATGTACGCTAACTCACACGCAGGTGTACTGTGGCACGTTTGTGTATATCCTAGAAAGGGTGGAGAGCTCAAATGCACGTTGGGAATTTTCATTGGAAACAGGTGCGCAATTAACAAAAAACGAAAGCCTATCTTAGAAAAATTAAACTGCGCGTCTCAGCAACGGGCAGGCCGGCTTATTTCGACTTGCTGGGTCGTGGAGCTTGGAAGCACCACCCTGACACAGCGGGGAGAGTCTAACTGTTTTCAGACACCGTTAGCCCCAGGGCAGGCTTCCAGATTCACACTACGATGAGGCCAGGAAGCAGGACTGGACTTTTTATGTTTAAAAAAGTCCCCAGGTATCCAGCTTAGAAAACTGATTAACAGAGAAATTTACTTGTTTTACTCTAAAACATTTTATCATTTGCAAACAGAGAAGCGCATCAAGCTGCTCATTGGATTATCTCAAACTGAACCGGCACCCAAGTCACAGAAAAGACACTTTAGCAGCACCACAGAAATCTCACTCATCCCTCCTTCCAGGCATTGCCTTCACCACCTCATTAATTACATTCTAAATTATATTTTTTTCTTGTCGGCCACTAAAGGATGATTTATCTTGGTCCAGAACTTCAGGGCAAAGTGATCCAAGTCCCCAGTGCCCTGGTATGCTTGGGTGGCCAATGGCCTCCCTGGGTGACAGTGCTGGCCTCGCTCCTGGCTGTGCTGGGCTTTCTGTTATCACCATATCTTCAGGGTCCACCTCAGATTCCAGCTCCCCCAAATCTCTCCAGATCACGCCCTCCTCAGTGCCAGTGGCACTGGACTTCATTCATTTACTCACCTTAGATGTACTGAGAGTTGAGCAATTCTAGCATCTCCATGTTCAAAAATTTAGCACCGGGTGAGGGGAGAAAGGCAAATGGTGATAGTGTATTGAGGGACAAAGACAAAAAAATACCATGAGGTCACTGCCAAGGCTGGGGTCCACAGTGTGGATGCGAAGGCACCCAAAGTGGAGCTTTGCTTTGTCTCAAGAGGCTTCCTAACACAAGAAGAGTCTCAGCCAAGACCTGATGGAGGAATTCAGAGCTGTCCAAAATGGGCGGGGGTGGGAGGGGGTAAGGAGAATGGAATTCAGGGCAATGGGAATGACACTTGCAGAAAGAAAGAGCTGGGAGAGGTTGGAGAGAATAGGTGGGACCAGCCCATGAAACATTTGTCCCTTACACCCTGGGGACCAAACATCCCTGTTTGCCCGGGGATCGTCTCCCAAGGTACATGCATGGTTCCAGTATAATTATCAACACCTTCCTTCCCTCCTTCATACTCAATAGTGAATGGTTTGGACAGCAAATAATATGTTACCTCCCATTTAATCCAGACCAAGGAATTTGAACTTAATCCTGAAGGTCTAAGGAGCCAGTGAAGTGCTTTGAGAAGGAAAGATGTGTGATCCCATTTGCATTTTCAGCTCAGTAGGGAATGTTTGGAGGAAAATACTACTGGAGGCAAAAGATGGTTTGGGAGATTATTGTATTAATCCAAAGTAGAGATAATGATTGTCAGGGTTACAATATTGATGATGGTGATGGGTTCAAGACAGACAAGAAATATCGATAGGGAGAAATCACAAGGACGTGATGATTTTATTTGCTTTGTGTGCCTTAGCCATTTCTATAGGTACTGTGCTCTAAGATTTAAAACTGGACTCTGCTGGTAGCCTGGTTCCTCAGTTTTCAGGAACACAGAATCCTTACAGGAGGTGAAAGAAGAGATTGAGAGCAAGCCCCAGCTTGGTGTCTCCCCTGTCTGGAGTGCAGAGCTCTCCTGTGCCGAGAAGGGTCCCAGATGGCCCAGGATTGAGGCCAAGGTCCAGGTTCTATCAGAGCAGTACTGGTTTAGGATGGTAGAGACAGCTTGGTAGCAACAGGGTTTTCTGCAAAGACATCACCCTTTGCCTAGGAGGTAGGTTTCTATCCTGTAGGGTTGAGGAATGCTACAGGCTTGTGAATTACATTTTAAAAATGGTTTATCAACTCCAGTCAATGCCACATGTGTTTTCCATGTGTGTTGTAGAAAGTAACCAAACAACTCGGTATTGAACTTGTCAGAATATAATCAAAAAGTCCTTTAATTACTTCAGCATGAAGTCTACTGAACGCCCTCCCTTAATCATCAGAAGCAGGTCCCACTCAGCAGAGCACCAGGCTCAATAACCCCACTTTGGACAAATACAAGAGCTTATCTGTCACTGCAAGTTTTTCCCATTTTTGGAAATATACTCACGACATGCATTGTTACTGACTACAGCAAGGGTTCAGTGCTAGGAAAAGTAGCATGTGGAGAAATGGGAATGGACATTTATGTCGGAGTGGTGGTTTTTGCCAGAAAGTTAAATTCTAATAATAAATGAATTGATTTTTCTAGGCTGCTGGCTTCCTTGCCTGAAAGCGGAGCAAACAAAAAACCTGCCAGCGTGTGCACGCTGTTTAGCACGTTTGCTTTATCTCTGAGGCCAGTAATTCGTGTAATGACAGAACACGGTTTAAGGAGCTTTGAGCCCAGTAGGAAAAATTAAGAGGTTCGTAACATTCACAAAGAAAAACAGTATTTTTCTTGATCTGTCTTGTCTCTCATTTCATCTTGCTTTAAGTATCTGCAGTCTGGAAAAAAGAAAAAAAAAAGGTAAAGTAGTGAAAAGAAATAGTAAGTTCTCAAAAAGAATTCATAATTATTTATTTATACGGAGATAGATAACCATAATACAGAGTCTGTGAATGTTGACATTTGGTTTTTAAAAGAAATATAGTAAGTTCCAATTACTAATCAGAAATCCAATTTATAATTTTTTTTTTTTGTTATTGCTGTTAGTGGGAAGAGGAGGTTTGGGATAGGAGTTTTTACATATTACAAAAGAAATCCTTTACTTTGCACACTGATTCACTGAAAACTTCCTTTAAATAACAGTTCTGCTAGTGCATTTAACTCACCAAAACCAAAAAAATCAATTTTAAATAGAGTTTCAGGATTAAAGTCTGTGTTATGCTGTGGCAACCTTGCAGGCATTTAAAAATAAAAACAGACTGGGGTGAGGAGTCAAGTAAATTTGCATTCCTTGAATAAACTTTTACTAGGCAAGTATGAGGATGATGTTTAAAACTGGAGCTTCAACCTGGAGGGAAAAGTTAAAGGGGTAAATTAGGTGGGAATGAGGATGAGCGCATGGATATTTACTTAAAAGAATGGACATACGGCTCGGCGTCTGTGGCTCAACAGGCTAAGGTGCCAGCCACGTACACCTGAGCTGACAGGTTCAAATCCAGCCCGGGCCTGTCAAACAATAATGACGGCTGCAATCAAAAAATGGCCAGGCGTTGTGGTGGGCGCCTGTAGTCCCAGCTACTTGGGAGGCGGAGGCAGGAGACTCTCTTGAGCCTAGGAACTGGAGGTTGCTGTGAGCTGTGATGCTACGGTGCTCTATCCAGGGTGACAGCTTGAGGCTCTGTCTCAAAAAAAAAAAAAAAATGGACATAAAATAATCTAAGAAATGGATTTTAATAGCAACTTGCTTTGGATTTAAAATAATCTAAGAAATGGATTTTATTAGCAAAAATAAGTTAAAAGACTGAGTTCAAGATGCAGGTAACTTCCTTTGCATTTATAAAGACAAAGGAAATTTCCTCTTTCTTTCTCTCCTCCCCCTGAAATAACCCAATAAATATACAACAGAGAAATCTGCAGCAGTGTTTACCTGGTGTCCACAAAAGCAAGGACGTTTTCAATTAGAGAAGAACAGAGAGCAGAGGGAGGCTGACCCTGACAGTGGCAGGATGCTACTCTTGGGAATATTGGCAAATATTACGTGAAAGGTGATATCCATAGAGCAAAAGCAAAAGGGGTGGCGCCTGTGGTTCAAAGAAGTAGGGCACAGGCCCCATATGCCAGAAGTGGTGGGTTCAAACCCAGCCCTGGCCAAAAACTACAGAAAAAAAAAAAGAAAAAAAGAAAAGAAAAAGAGTAATTTATATCTAAAAGGTTAGGTTGTGTCCACAGTAGTTGAGAGTTGGCAGACGTGAGGAAATAGACTATCAAATGTCTTGTTTTACATAATGGGAGGGAGAGGGAATAGACATAATTTCTTGCTTGCTTATTATCAATAAGTTAGGTTTAATTTTTACCGAAAGGCAACCTCCTGGGAATAGAAAGAGAGAATAAGAATTACAGCATAAAGCAAGATCAGAGGATAAAACCAGTCTTTCTACTGGTTCTTTTCAACAGACAGAGACAATTGGAAAGAAAGACTAAACGTTAAAAATCCCATGCGAACACTTTGGTGCTGGTGAGCATGCGCGCACACGGTCCAAGAGGCACCGGCCCCCCCTTCTGGCACAGGACAGTTTTTGGATCTGCAGAGGTAAGTAGAGTTGGGTGGAGGTGGAAAGTAAAAATGTAGCCTGGGCAGAAGTCAAGTTCCGATGACAGGAAGAAGTAGCGGGGAAGAAGCAGATGAGAACATAGTTATCTGTGGATAAAGGGGACTTGTGAGACATCTCTAAGGTCAGGACGATCGAAGCACTTTTAAGCAGAGATTTGCCTCATTTAATATTATGTTTCTTGTGTGGCTATAATTCACACCTGGAGTCTTCAGTAAAGGCTTTGCAGAAGGTATGGTGGTAATGAAAGCCTTAGTGGAGAGTTTGCAGTGACTAGGAGGTTGAGCAGGGAGAAGGGAAAAGGGAATAGAGAACATTCTGGGCCAGAATAGAGCTGTGGGATCACGTGGTGATGGGAAGCCCTGCAGGAAATGCTGAGAGCAGAAGACACAGATCTCCAGAAGCAAAATCCTCTGTGAAAACGTAAGCCCTAAGATTTGACAAAATCTCAGTGAACGTGGTAAAGAGGGGTGAATGGTTTTGTCTTGTTTTTAGACATCGAGGAGCCATGTGACATCTGGAGTATAAAATATAAGAGTTAAACAGACATATCTATGGAAAAGTAAAATGAAAAGGACCTCCAAAGCATTACATAAGATAAAAGAAATTAGACCAAATAAAGCAGTTTTTGCATTAAATGTGTATCATTAAACTTGCTATCAAATGATAAAAACTCACAGTCTGGCATGCCGTAGCCGGATATAGTTGGTCTAGTATTCTAATGCTCTTGCTGTAATAACTAAAAAAGGTCCAAGCTTTTCCAAAATTATGTATTTAAAGACAGAGGGGAGTTGTGGAAACAAGAGACTAGATGAGTTAGCATTCCACTTGTGAGGTGAACTGGTAATTACGACTATTTTCTTTGGTAAGTCAATTTGCCAATTTGGTTTAAAAAAGAAACTAACTATATGCTGTTTACAAGAGACATACTTTCAATAAAATACTGTTTACCAAAGACTTATTTTATTTATAAGGACACAGGACGATGGAAAATAGAAAAGGCCACAAAAATGTGCCATGTAAACCCTACACAAAAGACAACTTTTCAAGAAGACAATAATTTTAAATTTGTATCCACCTAACACAGTTAAAACATATAAAGCAAAAGTTGATAGAACTAGAAGTAAAAATTAATAATTCACAATGAAACTCAGAGATTTTAATACACCATTTGAAGAATCTGATAGTAATTGATAGTAACAAGTAGAGAAGAAATATTACTAAGAACACAGAATACACATCACATTCAATAATTTCAGAACACACATTTTTTTTCCTCTAAAGTTGCATGGAACATTTATCAAAATAGACCTAATGCTGGGTCATAGAAAAAATCTTAAAGAATTTCAAAGGGCTAAGAATATACAGAAAATGTTCTTTGACCACAGTAGAAATAAACTTGAAATCAATAACAGAAAGATAAGTAGAACATTTCCAACTTCAATAACACTGTATCAAAAAAAATCACAACAGCAGTCAGGAGTCATTTTGGACTGAATAATAATAAAAATATGGCATACCAACACTTATGGAATATAGTTTCTGACCAAAGAGAAATTTATACTTTTAAATAAAGACATTAGAAAAAGAAAAGTTGAAGGGCCTAGTGTAATGGATCATGTCAGTAATCCTAGCCCTCTGGGAGGCCAAGGCAGGTGGATTGCCTGAGCTCATGGGTTCGAGACCCATCTGAGCAAGAGTGAGATCCCATCTTTAAAAATAGCTGGGTGTTGTGGTGGGCGCCTGTAGTCCCACCTACTTTGGAGGCTGAGGTAAGAGGATCACTTGAACCCCAGAGTTTGGGGTTGCTGTGAGATATGAAGCCAAAGCACCTTACTGAGGGTGCCAAAGTGAGACTGTCTCAAAAAAAAAAAAAAAAAAGATGAAAATTAGTGATGGAATTATTTTTTTTTTCAAGAAACTATACAGCGAAGAGCAAATTAAACCCAAATAGAAGGAAGCAAAAATAAAGCCAAAGCAGAAATCAGTGACAGAGAAAGCATTGATATAACAGCAAGAGAACAAATACATTAAAAATTACCAACCATGTTAGAAAACTATTTGGCAATCAATTAAAGGTAAATATGCTAAATATTCTATGATCCAGCAATTCCACTTCTGCAAAATATACTAAGAAAAGTAAGTTTTTATGTGCTCCAAAAGAAGAAATACACACACACACACACACACATACACACATGGTCAGACAATTAAGTTCCCGAATTCATCCTGGAAAAAGTGCTACATACCTCATTGCTGAATATCACTGATGGCCAAGAGGAGTCCTTCACAGGTGACCATAGTGATATTCAGCAATGAGGAGGGTAGCACTCTTCCTAGGACGAGTTCTTAAACTTAACTGTCCAACCTCATGCAGAACACAGATAGATAGGCAAAGGAATGTTTCTAACAAAATTAGTCATAAGAGCCCAAATTGGAAATCATCCAAATGTTCATCCATGGAAGAACAGATAAATAAATTGTGGTATGTTCTTACTGTGAAATCTTATATAGCAATGAAAGAGAAATGGCTTCTGCTCTATGCAACGATATGATGACCCTCACAGGTGCAACAGTTGAACAAACTAAACAAGAATGAAGAGTCCATACCAGGTTGGTCCCATTTTAATGAAATTCAAAATAAATCAAAACTAACCCAAGGTAACAGGAGTTCGAATAATGTTTTCTTTGGAAAGCAGATCTTGACAAGAGAGTGTGGTAGCTGAGCAGGTCCCTTCAAGGAAGACCTTTTGGCCCTAGCTGTGGGTGCTGTCAACCAAAAGCCTCAGTGGTCATTGCTTCAGGGATTACAGCACAGAGAGCTGCTTCAACCAGGGTCACACTCTTCCAGAGGCAGTTCACCTCCAATAACTGATCAAGGGGAGGGTATAAAGATAAAGGACTGGTCATGGTGGACAGGCACCTGTCCCTTTGACAGAACAATTCAAGTGGGACCCTTCGGCTCTAGAGCTTCCTGTGGGTTGGACTGAGGCTACACCTTGACACTTCCCTCGGTTCCTAACATATCCATCTTGAGGACACTCCATAATATATACCCTACATCCAAAACTCTGAGTCTGCAGCCAAGAGAACTCAGATGTGCATGAAAACGAAAGTAAGCTGGGATTCCCCCTGAAATCTGGAGAGGATTATGGCCCCGAGTTTCAGCTTCCCTGCTGCAGTGCGTGCCTATGGTGGTGAAGGAGGGTTGGAATGTGCAGAAGAATGGATAAGAGTCTGGGAAATGTCTAGTTAGAGATCAGCAGCTGAGAAACAAGACTATAAATAAAGCTAGAAAGTAATTGATAAATGTCCTGGCAGATACCCTGCAGCGGCAGGCACCTTAACCTGAAGGCTGTAACTTTCCCTCCTTAAATTCTCCCCTAAGTATTCTTTGACCTATAGTTTAGTACTCCCTTATCCTTTAGCCTGATAACTTTCTTTCTTGAACAAAGAACTATCTCTTTAATTGACACTGAAGGTGTTCCCTTTCACTTTTTTGCCTTGTGTGTACACATACCTCCAATTTTCTAACAAATGGCCTTGGACACTGGGTTTGAGACGGCACCTGTTATCCTCATAAGGGGCTGATAAGGTATTGTGTCTCATGGGTCAGAACACTGTGTGTGTGTAAATTTTGTGGCACTTTCTCTCTCTTTGTCTGGCAGACTCCAGGTGGTAAGGCAAGGTCCCTCTGCAGGGGGACCCTACAGTCCATGGCATTGCAACACGGTTCTTGGGTTGCAACATCCAGATTGCATAAAGGGACAGGTGGTGGGATGGTGGAAATACAGTAGAACCTCTGTAAGTTGACTACCCAAGGGACTGTAACAAACTGCTCAACATAGGGAGGAGGTATCATAAGGAACTAGTGCTACTGTACTGATATGTACAGGTGGTGCATGTCTGGTCTATGAAAATTGGGTCACCTTAAGGAGGTAGTCAGTGTAGGGAGGTGGTCATCTATGGAGGTTCAACTGTATTCTATCATGTGATTTGTATACATATACACTTGTGCCCAAGTGTGTATGTATATATATATATGGAAAAATTCACTTAATTGTACATTTAAGATGTAGACACTTTACTATTTGCAAATTATACCTTCAACATAAAAAAGAAATGACAAAGACTCAGATTGAGTTGTTTTTTTTTTTTGTAGAGACAGAGTCTCACTTTATCACCCTGCTCACAGCAACCTCCAGCTCTTGGGCTTAAGTGATTCTCTTGCCTCAGCCTCCCTAGTAGCTGGGACTACAGGCGCCCGCCACAGCGCCCGGCTATTTTTTTGTTTTGCAGTTCGGCAGAGGCCGGGCTTGAACCTGCCACCTTCGGTATATGGGGCCGACGCCCTACTCGCTGAGCCACAGGAGCCGCCCGAGTTAGTTAATTTCTATAGAAAGTCTTGCTGGGTTTCACTGAATCTAAAAACCAACATCCAAATAAAAGCAAATCTTCTCCTTGAATATATTTACGAATATCACTTCTCCATTTATTTAGGCTTTAATCCTTTTCAGACTATTTGTAGTTTTTAGTTTTATCGAATTTATCCCTAAGTATTCTATTCTTTGATGCTATTTTTTTAAATTTACCTTCCAATGTTTTGTTAATATTATAGGCACATACAGTTGACTTTTTGTATTGACTTTGAATATGGTTGTCATACTAATCTCATGTATTAGCACTGCAAGCTTTTTCTCTGTGGATTACTTGGAATTTTGCTCATAGACAACATGTCATCTGGAAATGCAGTTTTTCTTTTTTCTTTTCTGTCTAAAAGCTTTTGATTGGTCTCTCTTGTGGCACTGGCTCGAATCTTTGACACAGGTGGTAAGAGCAAGCATCTGTGCCTTGTTCCTGATCTTCGGGAGAAAGCATTTAGACTTTCACCACTAAGTGCGACATTAGCAATAGCTTTTCACAGATGCCCTTTACCTGGCTGAGGAAGTTTCCTTCTATGTCTAGTTAGCTGAGAGTTTTTTTCATTAGATATGGATGTTCAATTTTGGCAAGTGCTTTTTATGATGATATGCTTTTCAGTTTTGGTCTGTTAATGTAGAGAATTTTGTTGTTTGATTTTCAAATGTATGAAACCAACATTTCATATCCTGAATGATCACTACTTGGTCATTATTATTTTAAAATATTTTTGAATTCAGTGTGCTAAAATTATGCTAAAAAATTTTCCAACTAATTTCATAGGGGATGTACAGCTATACGGCATATCTCCTGGATGAAGGGCTCAGCTAGAACTTAATTTTACCTTAGAAATGCAAACAATGTAACATAATCATTTGTACCCTCCTATTATATAAACTAAAAAGTCAATGCATATTAAAGTCGTAGAACAGCCCCTACGATCCAACAGATTTTGGCTCTGGACCTGTACACGTCCTTTCTTGAGCTACTCCTTTTCTTGCTGTACCTGGCAACACTGTTGGGATACTTCAGTGCCTCGTCTGTGCTGTAGTTATTGGTATCCGGTACACTTGGCTATTATTAAGTTAGAAAACTCTGGGTCCTATTTAAATCTATTTTAGCAAGCAGTCACCCCGCTTAGCGTTAGCATGCAGATCCTGCCCTACTTTTGTGGGCTGTGGTTCCAATGAAAGTTTAATTTCCCAAAGCTGTTGTGTTACTATTTCCATATGCTTAATTTATCCTAGAACTCCCACTGGTCCTTCCTAGGGCCACCTAAGCGGCAAAGGAGCTTTCCCTGGCCCGACTGCCTGGAGCCTTTAGGTTGGGGTGGAGAGTTTTATCCCCCCCAGGAAGAGGAGGCACTTGTATGGTTGAGTCCCTTTTATGTGTCTTTTACGGAGAGGGGAGGAGGGTCCTGGGACCATGGAGACAAAGAGGCTTTGGGGCTAGGCAGTCCTGTGGCGGGAACCCCCCTTGCCTGTGCCAGTAGTGTCTCGGTGGGGAAGAGGGTGTGGCAGGGGGGACAGAGACGGCTTCCTCTGACTCATTATCAGTGGAGCTCCTGACTGACCTCTCTTGCTGAGGCTGGTGTTTGCAGAGCTTGCCTGGTCTTGTTGGTGGGACCACTTTTCCATCCAGGGGAGAAAGGAGCCTGCCCGAGTGAGCTGCCTTCCCTTGCTAGGCAGGAAGTCGGAAACCAGTGGGCCCACGTTGCCTTCTCCAGGTGGGTCGGGAGTGATGAGACACCTGGCTGCTATTCCGCTCGTCTCGGGGCTCTAACAGGTCTGCCTTCTTCTCTCTACCTTTCAAAGTTCTCCTTGTTTTCCTCTTGTGTTATTTGCAGTGTTGATAGGTGCACTTAGTAGGGTAGAAAGGGAGAAACGAGCCAGTGGCGTCTTTCAGGACTGGAAGTCTTGTTTTCCTTATTTGGAATGCTCTTCCCACCATTACCTCCAACTTATGGATCTCATGTATCATTCCAGCTCTCCATGAGAACTTCCTTGAATCTAGTACCCACTCTCTTCCACATCTCGTTAACAGCATCTGTCTCCGTGGATTGTCCCATCTTTACTGCTGTTATGGATACATTCTTCTTGCTCCTATCAAAGACTTACCCTTTCACACGGGCACCAGACTATCCCTTCTTGCCTATTCTTTATTAAATCTGTCCTTTTCCTCCATCCGATTTCATCAGTGCTTCTCTTTCTACTTACTACTACTACTCTTTCCCATTATCTTTCAAACATGCTTTTTATTTTTGTCCATCTTAAATGAGCAAGAAAAGAAATGTTTGCTTCATACTTTCTCTTTCAGCTACAGCTCTATTTTGTTGCTTTCCTGGACTGCAAAACGTGAAATAGTCTCGCACTACATTCGAGTCCTTTCTGCTTATTCTCTCCGGAACCTGTTGCAGTCAGGCTTTCACGCCCTTGCTCCAGTGAAACTGCTCTTGCGAAGGTGACCAGTGATCACTGCCAAATTCAATAGTCGTTGCCCAACCTCATCCTGTTTAGCCTGACATCATCATTTACCACAGTGGATCAGTTGCCTCCTTGACATATTTCCCACCTTTGCTTCCGGGATGTTTTTCTCCCACTTCGTTGGCTGATTATGTCTTCTTGCTCGTTTCTCATCACTCAGTCTCCCCATGTTGGAGACTCCAGAGTTCAGTCCTCATCTCTCTTCTTTTCTCTGTCTACTTTAGATAAAGAATGGCGAGCCTGTTTAACCTTGAGGTTCTAAATACCCTATCTCCCCAGACCGATGTCTCAATTAGCCTTCTCAAGACCCCCTCCTGGGGATCCAATGGGCATCCTTTCACTGCAAAGGTAGTATGTTTTTACAGGAACCAGAATACTTTTGTCATTTCCATCAGCATCTTTTTATCTGTACCTGAGTCAACAAAATCAATTTTCATAAAGCAACAGAGTGTGAAAGAAAGAAAAGAATATTAATAGTGATACATTTCTGTCGAGTACCAGCATGAGAGGGGGGGACCTCTCATGACCTGGCACGAGTGGGGAGAGTTGACCTGAGTGGAAATGGTGGGAAATTGAGAAACGAAGTCAGAAAAGATGGGGAGAGGCGAAGACAGACAGAAGATGCTAGACAGGATGGTTTCGGGAGGGCTGACGCAGCTGGTGGCTACAGCCAGCCCCCGCACCGTGGAAACAGCTTTATTTATACAGTGTCTTCACAAGATTGCATACATCTTAACACACGGGGTACAGATCCTCAAAGAGGAAAAGCTGTGCTCTTGTCAGTACTAAAGTCTGCATGTGCTATGTGACTTCTGACAGGTGAAAATAATGTTGATAAGGGTGAGGTAGTTGGGGGTTGCACACTGAGCATTTCCCAGGCTGTGGGGGCCCTGCTAGCCACAGCCTGCTCCCCACACATTTCATCCTAAGAGGGGTACTTCTCACAGGAATAAACAGAAGAAGGTGAAAAAGAGAAGTTGATAGAAGGCCTTGCGCATTGAGCATATTTTGACTTTACAGTTTTCATATGCTTAATTATTTTAAGTGTCACAAAGCTAGGTGGTGAAGGAGGTTGGGTAGAAGACTTTCTGTGTCCTTTAGAGGACTCCAAGAACTGGTCTTGAAAGAGAGAACTTGAAGTTATATTTCAACTCCTGAGAGATATTTCTAAAACCATCAACCAGGTTTCATCCCCACTCCCTTGCTTCAGTGAAACTGCTTTTGGGAAAGTGACCAGCGATCACTGCCAAATTCAATAGTCATTGCCCAACCTCATTCTGTTTAGATCCTTGGAGAATCCTACTACATGTAACTGAATGGGCAAAGCTAAACACATCTCTGAGAATGTAAAGGCATTGGTGTCTCCCTTCACAATAACACAGGAAGGAAATTTGAAAAATTTAATTATAAACTCTTGACAGTTGGAATGACCCTTTCTTAATTTGGCATAAGAAATTCCTCTTAAATGCTTTTTGTTTCTGTAAGGTTTTACTGTAACTCACACATATATAATCCCACGTATGCCCAGAAAAAAGACTGGAAGGAATTGTGGAACATTGTGATGGCTAAATTTTTGTGCCATTTTGAATAGACCATAGTTCTCAGTTATTTAATCGAACAATGTTCTAGGGGTTACTGTGATGGTACTTTGCAGCTGTGGTTAATACCCATAATAAATTAAGATTATTACGTTTGGTAATATTAGTGGACTTCATTCAACCAGTTGAAGGGCTTAAAGAAAGCAAAAACTGAGGTTATGTAGTGAAGAAATTTTACCTCAAGTTTTCTGTGGAAACTCAGGCTAAGTTTCCAGACTGTAAGCCTACTCTAAAAAATTTTGACCCAAGATTAAAACATCACTGCCTGCCTGAAATTTCAGCCTTCCACATTGCTCTACGGATTTTGGGCTTATTAGCCCCACAATTGTGTAAGCCAGTTCCTTAAAATAAGTCTCTTTATGTGTGCATCTGTGTGTACAATGTAGTATATATCTCTTTATGATAAAAGTGTGTATCCTATTGGTTCTATTTCTCTGGAGAACTCTAATAAATTGGTTATCTTTGCATTAGGGACTATAATCAATTTTTTTCTTTATACTTTACTATTTGTCACATTTTCTGCAATGAACACGTATTATTATTTATTTAAGTAAAAGAATATAAACTAGGTTTGATCTTTAACCATTTAAGAATTGTTAGAGAGGCTTGGTGCCTGTGGCTCAACAGGCTAAGGCGCCAGCTATGTACACCTGAGCTGGCGGGTTCGAATCCAGCCCAGGCCTGCCAAACAATGACGGCTGCAACCAAAAAATAGCCAGGCGTTGTGGCGGGCGCCTGTAGTCCCAGCTACTTGGGAGGCAGAGACAGGAGATTCACTTGAGCCCAGGAATTGGAGGTTGCTATGAGCTGTGATGCCACAGCACTCTATCCAGGGTGACAGCTTGAGGCTCTGTCTCAAAAAAATAAAATAAATAAATAAAAAAAAAGAATTGTTAGAGAATTCTGAGAAATAGATTCCAAAATGATTTCTGTGAAGGGAAATTGTAATTTTGGGCTCTGCTTGAGAGAGTTTTACATACAAATTTGGACAAGTTAAGATTATACATCCGGAGTTTCAAACAAATCTTGATATTTTCTTCCTAAACCTTGTTGAACAGTGTCACTATGGGAACTGAGGATTGGAAAAACTATGGCTATGGGTAAGAACTGTCACAGAAACAAAAATGAAAAGAAAGAGAACAAAAACAAAAGTCCAATAAACAAATAAAGGTCATGCAGTGTCCAGATGAGGTCATAGAATAAATTACATGATCACATTACAGGCTCATGCCCTTCAGCAATGAGGTTTCTGAACTAGCAGTTTCAGAAAATGTTAGATTTAGTATATCTTGACTTTAGGATTTGATGAGATTTCTTATGATGACTAGAAAATATAAAGAAATGTGGTTTAGTTGTGACTTGATTTAGGTGTTGAGTATTCAATGAACAAAATAAATACTTGAATAATGCATTATTATTGGGAGTGAGATGAAGTGAATTTGAGAGTTACTATGGAGACAAATAATGGCACTCACTGGCTGGATATTTCTCTCAGTGGAGAAAGAAAAATTATGCAGGGGCGGCGCCTGTGGCTCAGCGAGCAGGGCACCGGCCCCATATACCGAAGGTGGCGGGTTCAAGCCCGGCCTCGGCCGAACTGCAAAACAAAAAAATAGCCGGGCGCTGTGGCGGGCGCCTGTAGTCCCAGCTACTAGGGAGGCTGAGGCAAGAGAAT
>CAUYON010161406.1:0-31111 GCA_963573935.1 Arctocebus calabarensis
TGTCTTTATACAGTGATCAAGAAAATGCCATGAAGGCTATCTGTAACAGTATGATCAAAACATTTCTGAATGTATATGAATCGTGCCCTATGATTGCACCAATGTACAGAATTATGATTCAATAAAATTATAAAAAAAAAACACAAAGGACTGGAATTACAGAAAAAAAAAAAGGATAACTTCAGATCAATTTCACTAATGAATATAGATGCAAAAATTCTCAATTGTGGTGCTTGTGGCTCAAAGGAATAGGGCACCAGCCCCATATGCCAGAGCCCTGGCCAACACCAGCCTGGCCAAAAACTTCAAAAAAAAAAAAAAGAAAAAAGAAAAAAAATTCTCAACAACATCCTAGCCAATAGATTACAGCTTATCATAAAAAAAAAAATCATACATCATGATCAAGTAGGTTTCATTCCAGGAATGTAAGCCTAGTTTAATATACATAAATCTGTAAACGTTATTCACCATATCAACAGAAGCAAAAACAAAGCCCATATGATCCTCTTAATAGATGCAGAAAAAGCATTTGATAAAATCCAACATCCTTTTTTAATTAGCACACTGAAGAGATTAGACATAGGTAGCACATTTCTTAAACTAATTGAAGCTATCTATGACAAACTCACAGCTAATATTTTACTGACTGGAGTTAAACTGAAAACTTTTCCAGTTAGAACTGGAACCACTCAGTCGCCATTTCTAGTCAACATAGTGCTGGAAGTTCTAGCCAATACAATTAGGCAAGACAAGAAAATAAAGGGCATTCAAAAGGGAGCAGAGGAGATCAAACTCTCCTCTTTGCTGATGATATGATCTTATACTTAGAGAACCCCAAAGACTCAACCATAAGACTCTTACAAGTCATTGAAAAATACAGTAAAATCTCAGGATATAAAATCAATGTCCACAAGTCAGTTGCATTTGTATAACAGCCAAGATGAGAGTCTAATTAAGGACACATCTCCCTTCATCACAGTCCAAAAGAAAATGAAATACCTAGGAATATACCTAACAAAAGAGGTGAAGGACCTATATAAAGAAGATAATGAAACTCTTAGAAAGGAAATAGCAGAGGATTTAAGAAATGGAAGGATATACCATGCTCATGGCTGGAAAGAATCTACATTGTTAAAATCTCTATACTTCCCAGAGCAATACACCAATTCAATGCCATCACTATTAAAATAACAACATCCTATTTTTAAGTCTTGGAAAAAGTGACTCTGAGTTTTGTATGGAACCAGAAAAAACCCTGTATAGCTAAGGTAGTTCTTAGTAATAAAAACAAAGCCAGGGGCATCACCATACCAGATTTTAGGCTGTACTACAAGGCCATAGTGGTCAAGACAGCATGGTACTGGCACAAAAATAGAGATATACACATTTGGAATTGAATAGAAAACCAGGAAATGAAACCAACAACTTACAACCACGTAATCTTTGATAAACCAAACAAGAATGTCCACTGGGGAAAGACTCCTTATTCAATAAATGGTGCTGGGAGAAGTAGATATCCACACGTAAAAGACTGAAACTGGACCCATACCTTTCTCCACACACAAAAATTGATTCAAGATGGATAAAGGAATTAAATTTAAGGCATGAAAGAATAAAAATCCTCAAAGAAAGCAAAGGAAAAATACTGGAAGATATCAGACTGGGGAAAGACTTTATGAAGAAGACTGCCATGGCAATTGCAACAACAACAAAATAAACAAACGGGATTTAATTAAACTGAAAAGCTTCAGTACAGCTAAGGAGACAAAAATCAAAGCAAATAGACAACCTACCCAGTGGGAAAGGATATTTGCATATTTTGATATACAGGTAAAAGCATAATAACTAGGATTTATAGAGAATTTAAGTTAATCCACATGAAAAAAGCCAATAATCCCATACGTCAATGGGGAAGAGAGATGAACAGAACCTTCTCTAAAGAAGATAGACAAATGGCTAGCAAACATATGAAAAAATGCTAATTATCCCTAATTATTAGAGAAATGCAAATTAAAACCATCATGCAATATCATTTAACCCCAGCAAGAATGGCCCATATCACAAAATCTCAAAACTGCAGATGCTGGTGTGGATGTGGAGAGAAAGGAACACTTTTACACTGCTGGTGGGATTGCAAACTAATACAACCTTTTTGGAAGGAAGTATGGAAAAGCCTCAAAAAACTCAATCTAGACTTCCCATTTGATCCTGCAATCCCATCACTGGACATCTATCCAGAAGGAAAAAAAAAAACCTTTTATCATAAAGACACTTGTACTAGATTGTTTATTGCAGCTCACTTTATAATTGCTAAAATGTGGAAACAGCCTAAATGCCCCTCAACCCAGGAATGGATTAGCAAACTGTAGTATATGTATGCCAGGGAATACTATTCAGCCATTAAAAAAATGGGGATTGGGGGGTGCCTGTGGCTCAAAGGGGTAGGGCAGCAGCCCCATATGCTGGAGGTGATGGGTTCAAGTCTAGCCCCAGCCAAAAACAGCCGAAAAAAAAAATGGAGATTTTGCAGCATTTGTATTAACCTGGATGGAGATGGAACACACTATTCTTAATGAAGCATCACAGGAATGGAGAAGAATGAATCCTATGTATTCAACTTTGATATAAGGACAATTAATGACACAGTGGGGCATGGGGGAAAGGGAGAGCAGACAGAGAGAGAAGGGGGGTGGGGGGTGGAGGACCGGAAAAGAAAAAAAAGGAAAAGAAAATAGTGATGAATTATCACATGAATTGGATTTAATTTTGACCAAAGTACATTATTTGAACAAATAATTTTTAATTCAACTTGTTAATATGTTGTTTAGGATATTTCATCCTCATTTATAATTGAAATATCTCTGTAATTTCCCTTTATAATGATATATTTTTCCAATTTTAATAGGTATATCCAGATGAAGTAGAATGAATTTGAAGTATTTCTTCTTTTTCTATCGTCCAGAGGATTTGGCATGATCTGTTTTTTTAAATGATCTTCTACTTTTATTTATAAACATTAGTTGTCTATTTTGGAAAAAAAAAACAAAGTTATATTAAGTTTAAGAAGAGATGAATATTTTACTAAGATACCAAGAGCCTATGCATTTTGTAGAAAGAGATCAGATAAATTTACTTGTCAAAAAATAAGCATTTTTGTTTCTAAATCTCAAGTGAAATTAGTCTTGAAAAGATACTTTGGGTTAGCAAACTAGTAATAGAAGAGAATGATCTTTTCCTGATAAAAGATATCAATGCTAACAAAAACCTATAGCCAACATTATACTTAGAGAAAAACAAATGAAAAAAACAAGGTTTCTTCCTATTACCACTTCTGTTAAAGCTTGTTCTGTTGATCTAGTATAAGAAGTCAAGAAAAAGAAAAAAAAATCACTGAGATTAATAAGAATGTTTGAAACTACTACTGTACATAAAATTGATATAAGAATCATTTGCATTTTCACATTCCATTGATAAAGAATCAGAAAGTGGAAATGAAAATACATCAATTAAATAGTATAAAAAACGCCGAGTGTTTAGAAATAAAACTGAAAAACCAAATGTAAGAACTTTATGGTGAAAATTATGTCTCTATTAAAAGATATTATAAAAGATGTAAACAAACAAATAGTTTGTAAGCTACATAGACATGGTCCATGTATATCACTACACTAGATCAATTACACTAATAGCCCCATGGTCCATGTATGTCACTACACTTAGATCAATTACACTAATAGCCCCAGTTCTTCATCCCTTTCTATACCCATGCCCTTTTGCCATTTTACTCTGAATTTCCTCTCACCATAGAGGCAGAGATTTTTTCACTTTCAGTTAATACCGAAATCCCCATTTAGGGATATAATTTGTGTGAACAGTAATGTAATAATAGACACATTAATAACTTCCCAATGACCTCCACATCCTAACGGCCAGAACTTTTGAATATGTTACCTTTTATGGCAAAAGAAACCCTGTAAATGTGATTAAATAAAGGATCCCGAAATGGGAAGAGTGTCTTGAATTGCCAGTGTTTGTGTCCTTATATAATCACAAAGGTCTTTATAAGAGGGAAGGTGATATAACAACAGAAGCAGTGAGAGTTTTAAAAATGCTACTTTTGTCTTTAGAGATGGAGAAAGGGACTGTGAGTCAAGGACTGTAAGAGTGGAGGCAGAAGTTGGGGAAGGAAAGGAAATGGATTTTCCTTTAGAGTCTCTAGGAAAAAAACAAGCGCTACTGTCATCTTGTAAATTTATAATAATTTTGTGGAGGTAAACTTGATAAGGAAAGTTTTACACACTTAATATATACACCTTAATGAATTTTGACATATGCATTCACATGGGATACCATTACCAAAGTCAAAGTATTAAATATATCCGTCAGCTCTAAAAATTTCCTTGTGTTATAAGTGTGTGTGTATGCTTTGATAAGAACTTAACATGAGGTCTATATTCTTAAAGAATATTAAAGTACTATATTATTAACAACAGGTGCTATATTGTAAAGCAATTTTCTACAGATCAGTGGTTCTCAACCTTCCTAATGCTGCAACCCTTTAATATAGTTTGCAACCCACAGGTTGAGAACCACTGCTATAGACTTTTCATCAAAGAAGACATACATATGGCCAATAGGCATATGAAAAGGTGCTCAGCATCACTAATCATCAAAGAAGTGTAGATCAAAACTATAATAGATACCACCTCAAACCTGCAAGGATGGCTATTTTTTTTTTTTTTAAAGCTAACAGGTGATGGGTAGGATATGGAGCAACTGGAATTCTTGTACCCTGTTGGTGAAGATGTAGAATGGCATAGCCATAATGACCGTGTGGCAGTTCCTCAAGAAATTAAAAATCGAACATTCCTGGGTTTAAATCCAAAAGAACTGAATTAGTATCTCAAAGAGATACCTGTACACTCATGTTCACAACAGCATTACCCATAATAGTTAAAACATGGAAACTACCCAAATGTCCATACACAGATAATGGATAAAGAAAATGCACACACACACTCACTCTGTCTAAAATAGTAGGCTTAAAAAAGAAGAAAATTTGACCATTTGAAACATGATGGATTAATCTAGAGGACATTCTGAGATGAAATAAGCCAATAACAGAAGGACAATACTGCACAATTCAACTTATACGATCAAAACATAAATCTAAAATAGTCAGTCCAACTTGCAGAGGCACGGAATAGAGCTGTGCTTGCCAGGGCTGGTGAGGAGAAGGAAATGGAAAAAGTTTTTCTTAATGTGTGTAAGATTTCTATTATGCAACCTACTAGCATCTTGACTTTAGCTCAGTGAAACTGATTTCAGATTTCCTACCTCCAGAACTGTAAAAGAATCAGTGTGTTGTTTTAAACTCCCATGTTTGTGGCAGTTTGTTGCAGCATCCACAGGAGACTAGTTCAGCATGAAAGCAGATTGACATACAAAGAAGCTTAAGAGAAGACTTGCCACACTTCTTCCTCTGCTCTTACTCTTTTGCCTGAGCTATGGGGTCAAGTTCTGGTTAGCAGCTAAAGAAATTTTCAGAAAGTAATACATCCAAATTCCCCCAAACTGAGCTCGGTGCCCATAGCACAGTGGTTACAGTGCCAGCCACACATACTGAGGCTGGCGGGTTTGAACCCGGCCAAGGCCAGCTAAACAATAATGACAACTGCAACAGAAAAATAGCTGGGTATTGTGTGGGCACCTGTAGTCCTAGCCACTTGGGAGGAGAATCACATAAGCCTAAGAGTTGGAGGTCGCTGTGAGCTGTGACCATGGCACTCTACCCAGTGCAACAAAGTGAGACTCTTTCTCAACAACAACAACAAAAGAATCTTCCCAAACTGGAGGATAGCAGCTTTAACATCTAGTGTTCAACTTAGCATCCAGGAAAAGTGACAAAGATCCACAGTATTTTGCAATGAAATGTGGAGCAACACTGGAAGCTAACAGTTGATGGGGTCAACACCATAAAATTTCTAGGAGAGGGTGGTGCCTGTGGCTCAAAGGGGTAGGGTGATGGCCCCATATGCTGGAGGTGGCAGGTTCAAACCCAGCCCTGGCCAAAAACTACCAAAAAAAAAAATTCTAGGAGAAAATGATTTATGATTAGATTTTTATATCCAGCCAAATTATCTAGCAAGGTTGAGCTCAGAATATACATTTTCCAGCTACACAAGTCTCAAAATATTTTATGTTCCTTGCACCTCTTATGAGGATGTTACCAAAGAACATGCTCTTCCAAACAGAACGAAGCTTGGAAGCAGGAAGACTGGGGATTTAGGAACCAGAGAATTCAAACATGGGAGATAATGACTGACCCAAAATTAAAGGAGCTGGGAGATGCTTGCAGGCACAGAAGGCTATCAATGTATACAAGAACATAAAGGATCTAGGAAAAGATGAAATTAGTAAATCATCTAATGATTTTAATTAATTGAGTTGAGATTTACATTTGTGTCAGAGGGTTTCAGTGTGAATTACTGATAATGATATAGATTATTAACCAAGAAACCAAATAAAAATACTAACTAAAGCATACTAACTCCAGGGGGAAACATGGAATAAGATAGGAAATTTAATGATAGATAGCTCCATGAAGCTGTGAACATTATTCAAATAATTATAAAATATAAACATGATTATTAATCTAACTAAAATGAATACTATGACTATACTGCAATATGGAAGTGGAATGGTGAGAAAGGGTGTGTTTGGATGGAAAGGAATTCAATTCTCATATTCTATAATAGTCTGACAATGATGACTTCTAAAACTAACAATCAAACAAAAAAAGGGCCAACAATCTGGGCAAGAGATATGAACAGAACCTTCTCTAAAGAAGACAGACTAATGGCTAACAAGCATATGAAAAAATGCTCATCGTCCCTAATCATCAGAGAAATGCAAATCAAAACTAACCTGAGATATCACCTAACCCTAGTGAGAATGACCCACATCACAAAGTCTCAAAGCTGTAGATGCTGGTGTAGATGTGGAGAGAAGGGAACACTTTACACTGCTGGTGGGACTACAAACTGATACAACCTTTTTGGAAGGAAGTATGGAGAACCCTCAAAGAACTCAACCTAGACCTCCCATTAGAGCCTACAATCCCATTATTAGGCATCTACCCAGAAGAAAAAAAAAATCCTTTTATCATAAGGACACTGGCACTAGACTGTTTATCACATCTCAATTTACAATCGCCAAAATGTGGAAACAATCCAAATGACCACCAACTGAGGAATGGATTAACAAGCTGTGGTATATGTATACTATGGAATACTATTCAGCCATTAAAAAAGATAGAGACTTTACATCTTTTGTATTAACCTGGATGGAAGTGTAACACATTCTTCTTAGTAGAGCATCACAAGAATGAGGAAGCAAGAATCCAATGTACTCAATTCCAATATGAAGGCATAGGTGATCTAATACATGGTGGGGGGGCACAGGAATAAGGGGGGAGAGAGGTGAAGAAAGCTGAATGGGGGTTGTAGTGTATGGCACACCTCTTGGGGGCAGGACACAATTGTAAGAGGAATTTCGTCTAACAAATGCAATCAATGTAACGTAATTCTTTGTCCCCCTCAATGAATCCCAAAGACCTAAAAAAAAGCTAATAGATATAAAATATTTAGGATTATGAAAGCACATATTCAAGTGAACAACTAAAAAAGTGAATGTCAATGGTTCTGGGGCATCACATTGTGAGTGGAAAGAGTGTGTACAACATCTGTGTCTCCATGAAACCTTTTTTTTTTCTACTTTAAATAATTTTTAAAACTTTGTTTCTTTTAGTTTCACTCTTATTTTAAAATCACAAGAATTTTAAAGCATCAGAAAAAAATGTACTCCCATGAATGAGAAAGATATTATAGGAATCAGGAGATCCAGGTTTTGTGCTTTGCCAACAATTAGCTGAGTGTTTTGCCTCATCCACAAAATGGGAGTGTTGACCAATTCATCTTTAAGGCCCCATCAGCTCTAACATTCGGTTTCTCTGATGCCATCACTACGCACCACGTACGACAGTATGTAGTCACATTGTTTTTTTTTTTTAATTGACATGAGCATTTACTAAAAAAAAAAAACAAAAAACCATAGATTTTTATCAATTAATTAGGCAAACTAATAATTCCTAACGTGAGACAGATGGTGAAACTCTCACAAAGTAGAGCAAACAAAATAATGTACAATCCTGTCCAAAAGCAAAGGGGTCATTGAAGAGAGAATCCCAGCTTTTCCAGAAATCCTCCAGATGTTTGCGCTCCATCAGGAATAGTCCAGGAATGGCAATAAGTGTTTCTGTAGCACACACCATAATAGCCCCTAGGCTCTATACACTCTGCATGGCCAATTAGAAGCTGGATCAAATAAGTCATTCTTTAATTGAAATTTAACAAAACTTAAGTTCTTTTGTTTTTTGAAACCTCTGAAGGAAATTTTCTTCTTTACTCATTTATCTCTAACTTTTAATCCCAACTGGGCCATAAAATATTCAGGGTGGAGAAGACCTTCATCCCAAGGTTATGCCTTGCAGTTAAAGAAACTGAAAGCTCATGCAAGGAGGTGCTGGGCCCCTGGTCACAGACATAGGGATTGTAGCACTGCCCGGGTCAGGGCCCAGGCTGCTGCCTCTATGCCTCCATGCTGGGAAAGACGAAAACATCAATACCACCTCTGTGAGCTTGTTATTGTAGTAAAAATAAATCTAAAGAAACCAAGCAAATATAAAAATGGTAAGCATAGCTTAAGCTGCAAGTTCTTGGTGGGTCTTTTAGAAAACAGACTCCAAAAGGCATTTAACCAAAAGCTTTACATCATCTACTTTGTTGTGCCAGAGTTTTTAATTTGGCAGAAATCAAAGAATATTTTCTGTAATCAAACACCCTGTCTAGGACTCTAGGCTATAATAAGTTAATGAGGTGAGTTTCTCTTTTCTATCAGTGGCTACCATTTTCCAAGACAAAGATAATAAAATATCGTACCATGAAAGTGCTTTATCAGCAAGCATTTCTTTAGTGCCAAGAAATTATTAATGCTGGAAAGGAAATATGCCTGGTCAGCTGTAGCAATACATTTAAAACCTCAGGACCTGAGAGTCTTACATCCTTATACCTCAATTTACCACACTTACTCCCTCAGCTGCACTTCCCTCTTTCTATTGCTTTCTGTAATAGATTATTCTAGAATCAGAAAACTCAAATGGTTATATAGGGGTCTACTAGGCTAGTAGCTCAAGAGAGAATAAATTGCCTGAAGGAAACCATGATTTCTCCTGCTGGTGAAAGCCTAACCAAAAATTATTAGGAGACTATATACAACTTTGTCCAATCCTGGGCACCTGTCCATCCAGTTTCAGAGTTATTTCCCTGTTCTTTCAAAACTAGAACATGATCTGGGTAGCTACAGTATAAATCTGTGACTAGACTCCTCACCAATAGATTCTATAAAATTGTAACCCAGAAAGATGGAACATAATTTACATTCTCCATGAGCACTGACTGTGCCTTTAAGAGTGTTCCAAATTAGCTGTCTAGGGGACAAACAACAGTTTCTCATGGGGCTGTGAACTGATACCTTCATACAGATTTGGGATGAATGTAGAGTGGGCAACCTGAGACTCCCTGGGTTTTAGTATGAAATCCCGAATCTTAGAAAACCCCTTATTTTTGAGCAAATGGGGACACTCAGTCCCTGACAGTGGTGGTATTGTTTTCCAAATAGCTATTTCAGATCTTCAAGTTATTTGGGTGGAAGTATAAGATGACCTTCTCATATAAAACAAGAACATATTCTTGAGCCATTTACTTCCATAATATTTGATGTTTAGTAGGTAATGTTGCTGTTATAAACTTGGAGAAATGTAGCATTTTTCTCTATACTTAATTGCAATTTAAATGTCTCACTAGAAGCCAGGTGGGGAGAAATAATGTGCAGAATAAGTCATCCTCAAAAGAGATAAGTAAAAAAAGAAATTCTGAATAATTTTGCTATGCTCTATTCTAATACAGTTCCTGTGAAGGGCTGTGCCCATCATACTTATGTCTTTAAATATAAGTTCTATAAAAAGACTGATAAGATAATAATAGTGAAAAAATTTGAATTTAAAATCATGTAATTTAAGCGATTCTTGCTAGAACAAAAAGAAATGCTTGTATCCATATTTCATATGCCATCATTTTGAGATTTAAGTTGGGAAGATTTATTAACAACAAATAATCTTCATTGTGTGGTAGCCTCCTTTTTTCTTTGAATGCTTACAGCAGCTTTATTCATAATCACATGATTTGTTTTGAGAGAGCCTATTCCATATGGTCCTCAATACATGAGTCCACAAACTTTCCTGCTGTTTTTTTTTTTTTTTTAAGACATTGGTGTTTTTCCCATTGAACTAAAATGGCAAATGCTTCAGTAAAAAAAGCCTGTGATTAGAATGATAAAATTTTTCATGTAATTCTGAGCTTGACAGTCTACTAGTCATATAATTGTTTTTGTATTAACAATTATTTTTATTTCAATAGATTTAGAGGGTAAACGTGTTTTTTGTTACATGGATGAATTGAAAAATGCTTAATCGAGGCTCTTAGTGTACCAATCATCAGAATAGTGTGCACTGTACCCAGTGGGTAATTTTTTTGTCTTTCAATCCTCTCCCACCCTCTTCCATTTTTAGTTTCTAACTTCTATTATGTCACTTTATGATCATATATACCCATAATTTACTTTTCACTTATAAGTGAAAATATGCGGTGTTTGGTTTTCCCTTCCTGAGATAATTTACTTAGGATAGTGGTCTCCGGTTCCATCCAAGTTGGTGCAAAAGCATTATTTGATTCCTTTCTATGGCTGAACTCCACAGTGTATATATACCATATTTTCTTTATCTACTCATCAGCTGATGACCACTTAGGTTGATTCCTTATCTTATGATTGTGAATTGTTATGTGATAAACATTTGGTGCAGATGGATTTTATACAAAATGAGTTCTTTTCCTTTGGATACCTAGTAGTGGGATTGCTGGGTCAAATTGTAGGTCTACTTTTAGTTCTTTGAGGAAATCTCGATATTCTTTTCCATAGAGTTCCATTTTCACTGTACCCATGCCCATATCTATTGTTTTTTGACTTAATGGCCATTCTGACAAGGGTAAGGTGATATCGCATTGTGATTTTAATCTGCATTTCCCTAATGATTAGTGATGATGAACTTTTTTTCATATGGCTATTTGTTGGCTATTTCTATACCATTGTTAGAAAAATTCTGTTCATTTCTTTCTCTCTCTCTTTTTTTTTTTTTTTTAGAGACAGTCTCACTTTGTCACCCTCAGTAGAGTGCCATGGCATCACAGCTCACAGAAACCTCCAGCTCTTGGGCTTAGGGTATTCTCTTGCCCCAGCCTTCCAAGTAGCTGGGACTACAGGCACCGCCACAATGCCTGGCTATTTTTTTGTTGCAGTTTGGCTGGGGCCAGGTTCCAATCCACCAGCCTCAGTATATGGGGCTGGTGACCTACTCACTGAGCAATAGGCGCCGCCCTCTTTTTCTCATTTTGATGGAGTTTTTTTTTTTCTTGATTTGCTCTGTTTAGATTCTGGATATTAGTGCTTCATTGGCTGTCTAGCTTGTGAATGTTTTCTCCTATTTGGTAGATAGTCCATTTACTCCGTTGGTTATTTGTTCTGCAGTGCAGAAACCTTTAGTTTAATTAGGTATCACTTATTTATTTTTGTTCTTGCTATATTTGCTTTTGGAGTCATGATTTTTTTTGCCTAAGCCAATGTCCAGAAGAGTTTTTCCTCTTTTCTTCTAAAATTTTATGGTTTCAGGTCTTATATTTAAGTCTTTCATCTATCTGTAGTTAATTTTTGTGTATGGTGAGAGACTGGAATCCACTTTCATTATTCTGCATGTGGCTATCCACTTTCCCCAGTATTGTTTATTATTGACTAGGGCATCCCTTCCCCATGTTTTTGTCGGCTTTGTAAAATATCAGTTGGTGGTAGTTATATGGTTTTATTTGGGGGCTCTACTGTTATATCAGTACCATGCTGACTAGGTTACTATAGCTTTGTAGTACACATATCATTTGAAGTCAGGTAATGTGATGCCTCCAACTTTGTTCATATTACTTAGGATTGCTTCAGTTAGACAGAATTATGAAATTATAGATGGCAACAAACAAATGGAAAAACATCCCATACTCATGGATTGGAATAATTAATATTGTTAAAATGTCCATACTCCCCAAAGTGATTTACAAATTCAATCCAATCCTCATCTAAATACTAACATCATTTTTCACAGAGCTAGAAAAACAATCCTAAATTTCATAGGCATATAATTTTTAACCAGAGCTTAAACTTCCTCATGCGTCCAATTTTTCACTTGCAATTTGAAAGTTTTCAACAACATGGATTGAAAGCATTGATTATATCCTATACCTACATGGACCAAAAAGCTCTGGAAAAAAGCCCTGCTCAGTAGGCTTCAGAAATAATTTTACATATTCATAGGTGGTGGTGATTATTTTACGGCAACCTAGTCTCTGTATATCCTTATACCATTATCATTTCAATTTTATGGACAAAATAATTAAAAATGAATGACAAATAATTTAGGCAGAGATAAATAACTTGCCTAAATGTTTTTGAATAAAGAAGTTATAGTCTGATGATCTGAAATGTTTCACAATATATTGAATTCTGTGGTCTATTTTGTAGATGCTGATAGAGGTATAATAGGAGTTTCTAGGAAGTATGGCCCAATTCCAAATATGGGCTATTTGGATGTAAATGCTTTTTGTTTACCACATGTATACTGTTTCTGGAGCTCCTAAGATTCTCTCAAGAATAAAAATTTGTATGGACAAATATGTTCCATCTTTACATGTCAAAAGAGCTGCAAATAACAATTCCTTTTCTGGAAAGTTGGCAAATGACAATGCTTAATGCAATGCACAATGCAAAGAATATGATAGCAATAAGTTTTAACATAAATGTGGTGAAAATTAAGGATGATATCTTGGAAATCATGGGACAAAGGCTAAACATTTATTAGCTTTTGCAGGGTACTCACAGATGAAGACATGTTTTGAAGCATTTCAGGACATCCAAATAGAAATTTTTCATATAAGAGACGTTTATAATCATAAAGTCCTTAATGCTAACTCGCAGTTAAAGCTAAAGAATATGGCATTTGTTTGTTGTTTTGCTCATTTTGATTTTAGGAGCTCAACAAGGAAAATATTAAATAATTATATTTGTCACATGAATTCAAGCCATGCCTAGGATGTTCGTTTGCGATATGCTGATATTCTCCAAAGTTGTAGTTAAACATTTTGCTCTTTCACTAATACAGTCACTAGCTATTATACTCTGGGGCTAAAGAGTATTTGGGTTTGTTTCAGAAGCTTTCCAAAGGATGTGTAATTAGAAACTGATATAGATACAACTCTGGTAAAAGTGGTAGGTAGCAGTGTCACATGTCTTTGGATCCTCTTCTGGTTTTGCCTTGTAAAGCAATCTCTCTGTGGATGGTGTTGGTTCAGAGGTGTCAGGATAAGGATGGGGCATTCATTCAATAATTACATGTATTAAAATTCTGATAATAATTTAGTTAACCACATCCCTTCTGCTCCTCTCTGACTAACCCTCATCTTCAACTCTGAAATGTCATTCTCCTCTTGTCCTCTTTTAACTTTCTTTCCTGTCTTGCCTGCACTTTAACTTAATTTACACATATTATCCTTCAATTATTTTCTCCATCCATTTTATCAATTTTATGATAATTTAATTTGTAATCTTCAAACCATCCAGACTCCAAAGCCTATGATTTCTGTTTGCCTCTCTCAGCTACCTCAAAGCAGATCTCCTCGTTTTTCCCTATGCCTACTAAACCGGTCAGCAATTTACTGTCTATCTGATTATTTACCTTTGCTGACTTTGGAAGGCCATGCCTTTCCTATAGGTGGAGGTGAACTTGGAGCCTAGAGATGAAAATCTTCCCAAGCAGGTTATAGTTGGGGGAAGTCATCTGCCTTCATTTGCAATGTTGGTCTGTGAACATCATACTGAAATTAAGTCTTGTTATACTTCTAAAGCTTGCACAGATTACATTTGACACCTATAGATCAAACTTGCAGTGTATCTACCACACATACTCTTAACCCTGTTTTTGTTTATCTAGTTAGATTTTTTGCATACTGGCCATGGGCTCTCAGAAGTTATCCTTAGATAACCTATGTTTTTGGCTTCTCCCTCATCTTAATTCACAGCCTAAAGTCATCTTTCCCTCATTAAATTATTAATAAAAATAGAGTAGCCTTGCACAGCCTGATTGGAACTCAAAGGAAATTACTTAAGTATAAGAATCATTGGCTTCATATGAAATATAGACTTTAGGTAAGCCTGAAGCCTGAGTTTGCCAAGGGATGTTTTGTCTATGAAATTGACCTTTATTCATCCCAGTCTTATGATTAAAAACTCAGAAATGAGCAGGAGTTGTTTGGACTGCACCCAAACAACATGCAGAAATGTAGCCAGTCTTCCCAATGGCCAGCTGCAATTAGATGGAGGGCTAGGCAAGAGATAATTTTAACTCCTTGATAAATATGGAAAAGATGAAGTTTTACATGATAGGATAAAACCAATGACATGGCTTTATCAGCAGTTTCTATCCTTATGAGAATGGGGGGAATTGAGTACAATCTCCTAGCCTCCTATTTGTATACATTTGTGTTTAATTGTCCATATGCTTTTTTAATTAAAGTTATATACCTTCTAAATGTGTCTTTTGGTATCTCTCTGTCCATCTCCTTATGATTCTATTCTGTGACAAGAGTTCAATACCTTTTTGGTTTCCCAATTCAGAAGCTTGAAGCTCCAGAACAGTTTTTTTCACTTATTATTGGCTCTCTCTTCCAGAATCACTACTGTCAGCTCCCTCATATTCCCTGGCTTTTTAATAGTCTGGAAAAATCTAATTTGCATTTATTATTACATTATATTGATGCCATTAGTCTATATATCTATTCTACTAGCAGATGAACTTATCAAAAGAAGGCCTTATCTGGCTCAGCCTTCTCATTCCAGTGCCTAGAGTTTAATTAAATGTACAATAAATTGTTGAGTAGTCTATTCACTCTTCCTATGTGTATTAGGCTGCTTGGATGGCTATAGCAAAATTCCATATACTAGGTATATAAAACAAGAAAGATTTATTTCTCATTGTTGAAGAGACTCAAAAGCCCCAGGTCAATATGCCAGCAGATGCTGTGTCTGAGAAGAACCTTTTTCTTGCCTTGCAGATGGACTTTCTTTGCTGTATCTTCATGTAGAGACAGAGTCCTTGTGTCTCCTCTTCTTCTTGTAAGCACATTGATTCCATCATGGGGTTCCACCTGATGAACCCACCTTCATAACTAAACCCTATTACCTCTCAAAGGCCTCAGTTACAAATACCATCACATTGGTAATTAGGCCTTCAACATATAAATTTGGGGAGGGAGAATATAAACATTCACTTCATATAATTATTTTAACATTAATATTATAATACCACATATTTAGTATTATTGGAAGATATATCTTTATATATCTACATTGGTTTGCAATCTGAAGGGTTTAAACAGAGTGATATATATTTCTGAGTGTAGAGCAAAGTGGCCAGAAAGTTATATCTAATTAGGAGAGTCAGGTTGTAAGTTCAGAAGAATTTTTTCATGTATGACATAGCCGATGCACATGGGCAAAAATGAAGAATAGCAACACAGAGCTAATGATTACCTTGGAGATTCCAGTTCACTGGCTATGTGACTGCAGCAAAGAGTCATTTAAATTCCCTAAGCCTCAGCTTCCCTATTTGCAAAAAAGGGAATGGAACTAAAGTTCAGTGGCTTCTAATTATGTTAATGTTTTTATCTGCTCATACTCAGAGAAAGTTTTGTTTTTACTGCCTTTCTTCCTTTTTTACAATTTCTCTTCCCAGTTCAAACAGAAAATCTCCATTATTTTTCTTTTTAGTTCTCTTATTAACACTCTTTATTCTGGACAAATCTTGAAAGCTCTCTGCCTTAGTCCATTCAGCCTGCTGGTAACAGAATACCTTAGACAGGGTAATTTATAAACAGCAAAAATTTATTTTTCACATTTCTGGCAGCTGTGAAGTCCAAGATCAAGGCAACAACAAATTCAATGACTGGTGAGAGCTTGCTCTCTACTTCAGAGATGGCAACTTCTAGGTGTCCTCACATGGTAGAAGGGGCAGCAATTTTCCTCAGGTATTGTTTATAAGGGCACTAATCCACTTATGAGGGCTCCACCCTCATGACCTGATCACCTCCTAAAAAGATCCTTAAGGGATGGCAATTTTTTATATATACTGTTGTTATACAATTCTAATATATTTTTTCAATGCCAATTTTATAAACAGTGCTAATACTTAATGATTTAATAAAAGTTTGGTTTTTAATTGTTTAGACAATTCAATTTCAAAGAATTCAACCAAAATTTGGTATCCAGACTGATTTCTCATGAATAAAATTGTTAAATCTTTTCTTTTTATGAGATAAGAAGTCTTGCATCAGTATTTAAGCTTTTAACATAACTCAAAATGCACAATATAAAATTGTACTAGTCTATAGAACTTAGTATTTTCAAACTTCCTTGAGTTAAAAAATATCCTTCTTGCTAACATGTATGATTGAAATTCATGATAATTTCAGTTTTTCTCAATACCAATTTCTTGGCTATGTAACATGATCTTAGCTACTTATATTCTGTCCATGGCTAAGTTTCTTTACCTTTAAAATGGGTGGAAAATTTAACTTCCACGGGAACTGGGAGGATTAAGCAAAATATTAAGTATAAGAGAACCATGTAAAACATTAAGCATGAGTTCATTATTATTTTGCAATATTTAAATCAAAAATCTTAAGTTTTGATTCTCTTTTAGCCCCAAATAATATATAAAGACATAATTAATTAGGTGGAATTAATTATAGGTACCTTTTAGTCATTGTGCCCAAAATCTGCTCCCTATTGTTCCCCTTATTAATTAGGCAGAGTGAAATCTAAGGTCAGCGTATCATAGGATGACTGTCTGACACAGTTTCTAACTTCTCTATCCATCTTCCACTCCCTGCTCATGACACTGAGCATAAGGGAATGCTCTGGCTCATTCTGGTTCCTGTAGGCAGCATTCTTCAACATCATAGTTCACAGCTGCAGAGCATGTGGCTTTTCCTCTTGTCAGACTGTATTCCAGTTGCAGTCAGCTTAAGTGCCATTAATTGCCCATTTTCTGAGAGGTGTGAGATCACTGCTCTGGCCTCTGTGAACCTTGGATCGAGCTCAGTCATACTCAAGTTAGTCAAGTATAAAATCTGAATCCTTCATGTTGCACTGCCAAATGTATATTGGGTCTAAGTGATTCTGCTTTCAAGGTACTTTCTTTAAATTATTCAAGAATTGAAGATTGGGCTGAGACCAAGCAAGTGCTGCTTTAGTGGGAAAAATAATCATGAGAAAGAAATATTTAATAACTACATGAAATTGTTACTGAATTTCTATGTTGTAAAACATGCAATTTTCTTCATTTTATTCTGGGTTTTTTTGAGACAGAGCCTCAAGCTGTCACCCTGGATAGAGTGCCATGGCATCACAGTTCACAGAAACCTCCAACTCCTGGGCTCAAGCGAGTCTCCTGTCTCTGTGTCCCAAGTAGCTGGGACTACAGGCGCCCACCACAACGCCTGGCCATTTTTTGGTTTCAGCCATCATTGTTTGGCGGCCAGGGCTGCATTCGAACCCGCAAGCTCAGGTGTACGTGGCTGGCGCCTTAGCCGCTTGAGCCACAGACACCGAGCCTTAATTCTGTTTTGTTAATGAAATAGCTAGAATGATAGATAATTTCGGTTTTATTCTGGAAGCTTTAAGATACAAATTGAAGCAGAATACGATCATTTTATCTTTCATTCTTTACTATATGGCTGCTGCTGGAGCTGGGGTATATTTAGTACCAAAGTGTTAAGATGGTTTTAAATGTGCTCTTAGGCCAAATTTCCTAGGACAACTTTTAGAAGACTATATTCATATAAACATTTATTATAAAACTGAGTCTTTTACTAAGAACAAATCACTATTCATAAAGTGGAGAATAGGTAGAAAAAATAATACTGGAATCCACCAGCTTAATTAGTGTCTGTCAAATTTTCCATTGTACCCACCAAGAGAGATGTACAATCATTAAACAATATCTTTTTCTTAGAATAAGAGCAACTTTACCAGGGAGAAACCTATCCAAAGCCACATTCTTCAACTGGTCAGAGGTAACATTAATGGTAATGAAATACAGAAACATCATGTTTCTTGATACATTGTGATGAGAAAGGCACAATATCACTTCCTTGGCATTCTTACCAAAAATACATAACCTGAATGGAATAGTAAGAAAAATATCAGATAGCCCCAAACGGAGAGACTTTGATAACTGTATTTTCAAGAACATTAGTCATTAAATAAAAAGAAAAAACTGACCTAGAATAAAGGAGACTCAGGAGACAGGACAATAAATATATTCTGCCTAGGTTAGAACTTGAGTCAAAAACATATATTAGGAATTGATGAAATTGGAATAAGTTCTATAGATTAATAATACTGTATCAATATTACTTTCCTGGTTTTGAAAATTGTTATGCTGTTATTTAAGATGTTAACTTTTTGGGAAGGATAGGAGAGGATATATGAGAATCTCTACTATTTTTGTAAGTCTGAAATTATTTCAAACCGAAAATTTCAAAAATAAGATACAAATTTAAAACCTCAGGTAATTAAAGATGTCCTGGATCACACAGGTGAGTGGTGCCCCATCTAGGATTACATTCCAGGTCTGAATTTTTATTGCAAAGTTATGTGACTGATGACATATCAAAAAGCAATTACATTGTGCTTTACACTGAATTACTACATCTGAATACAAGGTTAATAATTTTTATATAAAAGACATCATTAGTCAATAAGAAATGGTTATTAACTAATTACTGGAACTGACTCCTAAATTCAGTCATCATTTTATGTGTGGGAATATAGCCTGAATTCCCCCACCTGAATTAAATGAAGAGAAATATTAAAGTAATTATTTATTACAACTTTTCTCTTCCAAACCTAAACCATTTTCTGATGAAATAGGGTAACAAAGAAGGAAAACCACATCCAATTAGGCACCATACTCTTACTATTTTTCTGGGACCTTCATGAGGATTGCAACCCCCAACTTGGATGGCTCCCAGAATAGATTAGTATTAGAACTGTCAGTTAAAAATAACAAGGTGACTTCCCTTGCTGAGTTTTATGATTTTGAACATACAAATAACACAGATACATTGATTTGTATAAAAAGAGTATAAACTTTACAAAACAGATTTTGAATGAGTCCTCTTTATATTTTTACTCAGAATATATCATATATTGTTTTATTGCTATAGATTGCCAAGCATTAACTATTCTGTTGAAGATGAGAAACCTACTACAAGGCTATCATAATCAAAACAGCATGGCATTGGCACAAAAATAGAGACATAGACCAATGGAACAAAATAGAAAACTCAGATATAAAATGATCCACATACAGCCAACAGGTCTTTGACAAAGCTGACAACAATATACGCTGTAAACATGAATTCTATCCAATAATTGGTTCTGAGAAAATTGAATAGCCACATGCAGGGAAATGAAACAAGATCCATATCCCTCACAACTGACAAAAATTAATTAAAGATGGATAAAAGACTTAAAGGCAAGGCATAAAACCATAAGAATTCAAGGAGAAATGTTGCAAAAACTCTTTTAGATATTGATGTAGGCAACGCATTTATGAAGAACACCCCAAAGGCAATCACGATAACAGCAAAAATAAACATATGAGACTTGATTAAATTAAAAAGCTTCTGAAAAACTGAGGAAATCATGAATAGAACAAATAGACAACCTGCAGAATGGGAGAAAATATTTCCAAGTTATACATCCTATAAAGGGCCAATAAACAGAATCTACAAAGAACTCTAGCAAACAAGAAAGAAAAAGACAAAAAAGCCCATTATAATGTAGGCAAAAGACATGAAAAGAAGCTTTTCAAAAGAAGATAGCCAAATGGCCAATAAACATGAAAAAATGCTCAAAGTGTCCAATTATCAGGGAAATGCAAATTAAAACCACAATGAGATGTTATCTTAACCCTTGTTAGAATTGCTCTTATTAAAAAATCCAAAAACAATAGATGCTGGCATAGATGCAGAGAGAAAGGAAGGCATAGACACTCTTGGAGAGACTGCAAGTTAGCACAATCTCTTTGAAAACAATATGGAGATTCCTCAAAGAACTAAAGACCTACTAGTTGATCCAGTACTTTTCTCTCATGAATCTTATACATGAAAAATAGTCCTGCTGAAAGCTGGGTATATTGTGAGGGAAAAAATTGAGCATTAACACACATTTCAAATAAGATCAACAATACCAAATAAAAACCATCATGTCTATCACAAAGTACTGAAGTTCAAACTTTTTTAACAGTCATCCAAATGTTTATGTCTCTAGGTATGACTATAAACAAACTGAACTAATAGTAACTCTTCACAAACTTACTTAGATGTTTTAAAGATTAAAGTGCTGATTATTCCAGCAACTCCCTCATGTGCACATTCTGACCAATCCCTGCCAAGACTTTTCCCAAACCTTAAAAGTATTCTTTTCCTAACTTACGCCTCTTGACAAACTATAGAAATGATCCCTGAATGCAGTCTTCTAATTTATTCCTTTTGAGATGACTGCTCTTTGTTATCCATGAAGTACAGTCTCCCTTGCTGCAGGAGTAAGAAATCTAACTTTGATGTCTACAGATGTGTTTCTGGAGATGATTGGTGAGTGTTACTTTAGAGAGTAATCTTAACTAGTAGAGTTGTATTTTGTAATGTTAGGAGCAGTAAGCAGAATTGCTCCATGTTTACAGAAAACAACCACAAAGACAGTAAGAAAATGAGCACCTAGATTACTCAAGAAATAGAATGGAGCCATGAGGATCCAAACACATCCCAAACACTATGAGTGTGAGAGATGAAGTGCAATTTTGTCCTAGACACAACTCTAAGCGTTGGCTCTCCACCTTGGCTGCCTATAAGAATTATTTATGGGGCTTCAAAAAAATACTGATTTCCTAGTGACCACCTTAGATCAGTTTAACCAGAATCTCTGGAAGTGGGGCCTAGGAATCTGTATTTTAAAAGCTCCCAATGTGATCCAAATATGCAGTCAGACTTGAAAATCACTGCTATAGGGTGTTCATATAACATTATACTACAGTTCTTATTAGACTGTTTAGTAAATGCTAATATCCATCCATCAGTGATTTGGTGTAGTTTTAAAAAAAGAGAGAAGAAGAAAGAGTTGAACATTTAAGAAGTTACTCAATTCAGATAAATCTGATAGAAACACAATAAATTCCTCAATTTAGAAATACCAAAATCTGAACCTAGAAGGCCTCCTTCCTGGTATGTAAGCTATTTCTGAGAACTGGCAAGGCTGAGATTTCAGAGATGCAGCTTCTAGATAGACATATAAACCAAGCAAGGAGTCAGATACCCAGGTAACAGACACACCGGCTACAGAGATGAGATGAGGTGATGGACGCAGAGGAGGTGGGTGTGCCCCCTCTAGGACACGGAGGGATCTTGCCTCATGGTCACTTAACATCTGAGCAGGGAAGTACAGGAGCTAAAGCTGCTGACTTCATACAGTGTTAGATACTGATCTCCAGAGCCAAACAGCAATGCCTTTTAGTTAGTTCTTGTTTTGAATTTATTATGGGGCTGTTAACCTCCATGAGTTTTAGTAATCAAGGGTGTATCTATTATAAAAATGAAATATAAGAATGATCCAAGCTGGAGGATTCCAAGACTGGTATAGTCCTTGGAAGAGTTTCTTAAGGACTTATCAAATACAGGTCTGGAGACTGTGATGAATAAATATACATGCTATCTTTTATGTTTACTGTTAACAGCTAGTGTAACAGTGGGAAAGAAATATTGTTGCAGAAAACTTATCAGGAGTTGTAGTAAAACGTTTTGAAAAAAAATTGTTGGGGCAGCCTGTGTCCAGTGGCCTATAAATAAAGGAGAAAAGTGAATGACACATTCACAGCAACTCGAAACAATAACTAAAATAGAACATTAATGGTACTAACATATGTGTAATTAGGAATAACTTTATTTCTCAAGGCACATCCTTGCAAGTGAAAGTATGGGTTATTTCAGTGCTAATTAGAACATAAAAGCTGTTTTACTACATAGAAAATGTTTTCATGTTTTATATTTATAAAAGAACATATGTTGTGAAAACCCACAAAGCATCAAATTTGAGTCAAAAAATGCCATGGAATTTGCTATGTTAAAGTTCAACTGTATTAGTTAGATATTTAATTCATATAAATTATCTCTAGTGTTAACTAAACCTCAAAGAGTTAAAACAAGGTAGGTTTTGATGGTAACCACAAACATCTCAAGAGCTTAACCCAAGAAGATAACACAAGAACAATTGCCAATGAAATAAGTTTTATTGTATACATACACTTTAATGTACATATACACTTTCAGTATGTATACACTTTAAATGAGTATATAAGATAATATGAAAAATGAGAGGCAGTATGATGAAAATTAAAACCGTCAAGGCTCATTTTGAATCCTGGCTCTGCTATTCAGTAGCAGGAAAACCTTGGAGAAATAACCTCTTTTTGACTTAGTTTCCTCATTTACAAATGAGGGAATAATACTAATGTCCACCTTTTCTTAGTCCTCATAGAGGATTAGATGAGTACACTAACTCATACATATCACGCATACACACACACACAAAACACACGAACACATTACTTTTAATCATTAGCAAATACTATAGTAAGTGTTTGCTATAACTAATTAAACTGATTATCCATTCTATTACAGCATGTGGGTAATAGAAGGTTGGAGGATAAATTTGTGTTTTAAACAGCCATCCTGCCTAAGATCCAACTTCATTTAGACTGATCATCAGGAAACCCAGCTCCAGCCCCACTTCTGCCTCTAACTGTTTGTGGAAACCTTGGTAGATTACTTAACATTTTCTTGGCATCTCCTTTCCCTTTGTTTTGTTTATTCTTTCTAGATGAGGTGAACTTAATGCAACTTAAAATGTATTTACTAGCGGTCTTACAATGTATATGATTAAAAACCTTTCTGTGTTGCCGAGGAGTAATCACACTAGAAGAATGAATCCAGGAGAAGCAAATTTGACATGAAATTCTGAGCTTCTGAGTCAGAAAGGCCTGCCAGGTGGTGGTAGTGGTTGGGTGGTCCGGTTCAGAGAGTACGGTGTGACAACATCTTAATCATAATAGTAACTTCCATGTGTGGAATGTTTAAAAAATGCCAAATACAGTTGCTCTTATTACTTATCATCATCCAAAAACTCAGAGATGTGAATTTGTCACCCACATTTTTAAAATGAGAAAACAGAGGCTCAGCAAGATTCATGTAATTTGAATCCTGTTTTCTTTGACCACAGGAGCCAGTGATTATTTTCATTTATGTTATTCCCCAGAGAGAGAGAAAGTGAGTGAGCAACCTGGTTTCCGGGACAATTTTGACTTGGGGAGTGAGTAGGAATGTAATGACAAAGGTCTAGTCCATGCAGTCAAACTGTGTTTCAGTGGTCCACTCCTCAAGCTCCGTTTGAAGACCATGTGTATCTTGAAGGCCAGAAACATCTGTCTCAGGGGTCCCACAGCAATTCCTAGGTCCATCCTATGGATCCTTTCTCACAAACATTAGCCATTACACATGTATTTATTGGAACACTTTTAATTATCTGTTAATGTCTGTAAGAAAGAGAGTTTTGCATTTCTTCAAGGGAGAGTCATACTTTATTCACCGTTATATTTCTAAGCTCCCATCACAGTGATTGGTGAGACATATGAATAATTGCTGAATGAATGAATGAGAGAATAAGTGAATTAATGCTTTCAGATATACAGTTTTCCTTTATTCTTAAATTTTTTCTTGACTCTCAATAAGCTTTCTCTAGTCCTTGGAAATATAAGACATACATCTTCAGTAAATGCATAAACTGTACAAAGACTCATTTTGCTAGAGGTAGGTATTATTTACAATTAATGTCAGGACCCTGACCTCATCTATTACATACTGAATATAGTGTTTATTTAATTTTTTAAAAATTTATTTTTATATTGGAATATGTTTTGCACTGATCAGAGGCAATAATGGAAACATGGATTAACGTGCCAGTATTGCTTAGTTATAAAGCAAAGTCAACTACTATGGTAATGATAAAACAGTAATATGAGTAAGTAGCACTCATTTCCAGATCAAGGGAATTAAGTTAAAATTGAACACCCTTTCTCTAATATGAAATCCTGCTATGGGAATTTAATAGCTATTAAATAGTAATACATTTTTAAGGCTGAAGAAAATACTGGATTTGTGATGGTTAATTTTACATACCAACTTGCCTGGGACATGAGCCTTTCCATACAGTTGGTTAAACATTATTTCTAGGTGAGTCTGTGACAGTATTTTTGGATGAAATTAACATTTGAACCAGTATATTAAGTAAACTTTGCCCTCCCTGATGTAGATGAGCTTCATCCAATATGTTTAAGGCTTGGACAGAATAGAAGATTAAATAAGAAAGAATTCCTTCTCTCATAACTGTTTTTGAGCTAGGTTATTTGTCTTCTCTTGCCTTTAGGTTTAGGATTGAACTTGGACCGGAATATACACCATTGGCTTTTTTGGTCCTCAGACTTTCGAACTTGGGTAGAAGCTATACTATCAACTCTCCTGGGCCTCTGGTTCTCTAGTTTGTTCACTGAAATCTCCAAAATTATGCGAGCCATTTCCTCATAGTAAATCTCTCTCTCTCTCTCTCACACACACACAGTGCCAAAAATGTATATACATTTTAAGAAATGAGAAAATTGTTATGCAGCCTTAAAGAAAGATGGAGATTTCACCTCTTTCTTGTTTACATGGATGGAGCTGGAACATATTATTCTTAGCAAAGTATCTCAAGAATGGAAAAAAAGTATCCAATGTACTCAGCCCTACTATGAAATCAATTTGTAGCTTTTTATAACCCAATTACAGCCCAAGAATATGGGGAAAGGTGAGAGAGAGGGGAGGGGACAGGAGAGGATGAGTGGAGAGAGAGTAATTGGTGGGACCACACCTACGGTGCATCTTACAAGGGTACATGTGAAATTTACTAAATGTAGAATATAAATTTCTTAACACAATAACTAAAAAAATACCACGAAGGCTATGTTAACCAGTTTATAAAAATATTTCAAATTGTATATAAAACCAGCACATCATACTCCATGATTGCATTATTATATACAGCTATGATTTAATAAAAATAAAATAAAATTGTAATACTCAATTTATGCCATTAACAAAAGATGAATCTAAGTCACATTTCAGCACCTCTTGTAAGTGCAGAAGTCAAATGTGACTCGAATATTAGATATTTGTTTTTTTCCTTTCTTAAAATGTGTATTTTTTTTTTTTTTTTTTGCATTCTGTGTGTATGTGTGTGTGTGTGTGTGTGGAGAGAGAGAGAGAGAGACAATCTCCTTTTGGCATTTAGTTGTGTTTCTCCGTAGAACCCAGAACGCATCCCTCTAATGCAGGTTCAGTACCTGGTCGAGTATGTGACTCCATTTTTCATAGGAGCAATGATTGTTATAGATTTTCACTGTTTTCTAGTAGCTGTCACTCTAGGTTATACTCATGAACACGTAATCTCAGAACTGTCAAGATACTCAATGGATCTCATTCCACCTCCCTTTTCTTATGCAGATAGGTATTTAAAATAACCTAGGAAGGTAGTTTTCTTTCTGTTTTTAAAAGTTTCCGAGAATGAAGATGGCATTTATCTCTCCATCAGAATCTCATTTTCATATTTAAAACAGTGATAATCTGCAAGCTGCTCCTTAGATCTAATTGAAATTCCATCTTTAATTAAATTGGTTTCTTAAGAATTATTGTTATTTTATAAAACTATCAATGGAAATAATGATAACATCCCTTAGTACTTTCACCTCAAAGTATATGCTATCTTTATGAAAATTCTGAGAGGTCAGGCCTGGTGCGGTGGCTCATGCCTATAATCCTAACACTCTGGGTGGCTGAGGCTGGAGGATTGATTGAGGTTAGGAGTTTGAGACCAGCCTGAACAACAGTGAGACCTCATCTCTGCTAAAAGTAGAAAAACTAACAGGGCATAGTGGTGGGAGCCTACAGTCCCAGCTACTAGGGTAGTTGAGGCAGGAGGATTGCTTGAGCCCAGGAATTTGAGGTTCCTATGAGCTAAGCTAAAGCCATGACACTCTGGCGAGGGTGATAGAGTGAGACTTTATCTCAAAAGAAATGATTTCTGAGAGGCCATTGGTAAACTATTATATTCTTGTTCTTTAGACAGGAAAATTTTGTCAAAGCAAATAACGTTTTCTGGCAAGCTAGTGATCTTGAAGCTGGGAAGAGCTATCATTTTTATTAATACTAAAAGAACAACTCTTCAGTGCCATTTTCATAAAATTCCACCATATTCTTAAAGGGAGGATGATATTGACCTTGGCTTGTGCATCCTAGGCTAACTACTATAATCAAAAACTTTCTTCTTTCACCTTCTTTCCTAAAGATTTCTTACTTTTCCATTCTTCTTTTTCAAGCTTTCGTAGGTCTTTTATGTCCTTTCAGAAATGTGGCAATTTAAGTTGTACATAGTGTTTTACAAAATTGTAAAATTATAAAATTTATAAAATTTTAAAATTATAAAATTTAGTTCAGTTATAACTATTTAGTTTCTTGTAACGTAAATGAAATTCTCTGCTCACCTAAGATAGATGTGTTTCTTATCTCGCATCAGGATGTCTTGAAGCAGCTCTACATTCCCCCCTCTTATCTACTATAAACATAATTGTGATTTAATACAGAGGAAACATATTTTGATTGGCTCTGAAATTCTATTTCTTAAGCACTTTAGATTTTTCTTTCTGAGTGCTGTGCCTTTGCCAAAACATTAATGCGGTCCAATATGCTATTTGGATTACATTTTGGCAAATGAATTAAAATAATATCGAAAGTGAATAAGCTACTTTGGTGAGGCCTTGAAGCACTGACAAATGCAATGCTTCGAGATAAATAATGTTGTATCATGTTAAATATCCAAAACATCCTTTTGTCTCCTTCTCCCTCAAATTCCTTTGTCGTGGAAGCCTTTAATCAGATCCACTTAGTTCCTTCAATCTCATGGTTGGGTTTTAAATCTCTGCGAAGACTATGCTACACTTCAAGTAGATCAGTTATTCATAATCTGGTCTCCCAACAATTATCTGAAAGGGCTCTCCTGCAGCTGTAACCGCTACAACTCTGTGCCAGGCATTGCTGTAAGCACATTATGTATATTAACTCACTTTATCCTCACAACAATTTGTTTTGAACAAATTGTAGAAGGTTCTGTTTTATGGAGAGGATATTAAGGCACAGAAATTTAATCATTTACTTAAGGTCACAAGTACTCAGTGGTAGAGACAAAGTACACATGCAGTTAAATGATTTCAGAGTCTGGTCTTTTGAACACCACCATGGATTGTCAAAATGTCTAAAAGATTTCCACGCACTTCATCTAGTTTTGCTTTTACATATGATGTGGCTGAATGTCAATATCGTATCTAAGAGTGGGTGGTGAATATATAGTTGAAATTTAAAATATTAATTTAACTTTCAGGTTATCTATAATGGCTTTGCACTTTGAATATATATACACTTTTAAACATCTATCAGTGATATTTGTGTTAGTAACTAAAATGAAAAGAAAATATAACCTAACACTTGAAGCCTAAGCAAGTTAAAATTTGTTAGAGAATAGTTACAAGTTACAGTGTACCTTGGGAGAAGATAAAAGTAAATTAAAATTTTAAAAATTGTTTCTAGAAAATTATAAAAATGATAAATTTTTAGTTATTTAAGGAGATCAAATTTCAGAGAAATCCTCTACATAATCTTGGTGAAATCCCGTGCATAGCCATGTATACAACCTTAGAAAAAGATTATTGAATGCATAAAATAGGTTTAATTTGTTGTATTGGTTGGCAGTGTTTTTTTTTAAACAGACTTCATTGAATATATTTGCCAATTGAATGAAATAGAATACAACTTCTTTTTTCTGTATATAATAATGATGTATTTCTGAAGGTTAGAAATAAATCGGATGTAGAAACATGGGTGATAATCCAAAGGTATGTTAGGAGCTCTATATTCTATAAATATTTTAGTAGGTACTTCCATTGAATAAAAAATTGCTTGAAAAAGCTATTGATTATTCAAAATTTGTGTTAAAGAGAATTTGCTATTTAAATAAATTATATTTGCTTATTGTAAAGTAAATGTGTACCTATTGGACTAAAGTGTTTCTTAGGGATGATGAATAACAACATGGTAAGTGAAAATGGAGTTTTTTCCTAGACTTCACAAGAGAAGGAATTTCAGGTAACTAAGAGGTATACACTTTTTATTTCTACAAGAGGATTGGCTAATATTAGAGCTGTAGATATCAATGCTAATTCTAATGGGTCATTAAAGTCCTGTCTTTAAAATACACTCTCAGTTCTTCTGTTTGATGGCTGTATAAATCATCATTTTTCCCCAGCTCTCTGGAATTCACCCAAAATCAACAAGGAAGGAAAATAAAAATAGCAAATTCTATTGCTAATGAAACTAGAAGAAAGACACCAAAACATATAAAAGGTTGCCAAAAACTAGGGGATGACTGTGGGAGCTGTGAGACAGAAATTGAAGGAAGCCTCGAAGAGACCCTTGTGGAAAGAGCAGAGCTGTGGCAGATCTCCGTAGAGAAAGTACAATACACTTGCTAAGGGGAGGGTCCCCTTAGGGAGGATTGGAGGATCACAAGTCTTGCTTATGATAGGAGATTCCTGGGTGATTCCAGAGAGGGGTAGCAGAACCCCCATCCCTATGCCAGTCGAGGCCATACCTAATATAGCTCAGAAAAACAGTGGAGGGCAGGGTTACACCAAGAATTGTTGCCCACAGCTATGTTTTCAGGAAGGCTCTATTGTGTGAAAGCTGAAACTTGGCTAGCCTTTAAACAACCTGGTTCCTTTGCAAATAGATGGATATCTTATATCATTGAATGTTAAGTATTTTTTTTTGAATGTTAAGTATTAACAAAAGAACTAGCATGGTAATTAAGAAAAGATAGAAGAAGAAAACATGATGAAGAAAGTAGAACATTTTAACAGATGAGGGAGGGACTGTTTCTGCCATAGATCAGCATATGTAATTAAATATATAATTCCAGTGTTACCGAATTGTGCCACCACGTATTTAGAAAAAGGAAGTACTTCTCAGTTCTATTCAAAAACTAGCTTTGATTTCAGATACAAATACACTGTAGGATATCTTTAGTCATGCATTTCAATGTTAAAATAATATAATTTATCAAGCAGAGTCCATCAGCACATTATAAGAAAAATATATCATGACCAACAGGGATTTATTTCAGGGATACAAAAATAATTCAATACTATTAAATCTATTCTAGTATTTTATTACATTAATTAGTCTAAAGATAAATAAATAGTCCTCTTTTCATTGATACTAAAAAAGGCATTTGACGAAATTTAACACTCATCCTTGATAAATGGGAATCAATTCCCAAAATGAGAACCAATGAAAGTTTATATAACCTGGTAGATCTATGTCAGTCCCAAAGACGGTATCAAGTTCAATGGGAAAATAATAGAGGCATTTTCACTGAAGTTGGAAACAAGGCAAGGATGCCCACTGACATGTATTAAATAACACTACATTGGGTTGATAGTTACAATTAACAAGAGGGCAAAATTAGAGGCATCAAAATTGGAAAGAGGTGAAACCATCACCATTTGCAGATTACAATACATATGCAAAGGTCAATAAAATCATGTATAATATAATACAAACATCAAAATTCTTTAGTAAGGTACTGGAGTCTACATATATGAATTAATAGCCTTCATCATATATAAATAATATCTTTTACAAGAATGCTAAAAGATCTTATTTATAATAGCAATAATCAAATGCTGAGAAATAAATTTAACAAGAATGAGCAAAACAAAGAAAAAAGAAGAACTATTCTCATCACCATGAAAGAAGGTGAGGGTAGATGGAAGGCCATGCTGTGCTTTTGGAGAAAGAGACTCAACATGGTGAGAATGTAAATTGTTTCAAATTATTTATAAATAAAAGCAATCCCAATAATACTTTTTAAAAATTATACAATGCTTTTGTAAAGTTTGAATGTCAAGAAAATATAAATAGGAAATTTTAAAAATCTGAAAAAGAAGAACAATGGAAGGATAGGGACTAGCCTTACCAAATTATAATTTATAGTGACTCATTTATGAACAGAAAAGAGAACAATAGAAATCAACCCAAATACACATGGGATTTTGTTATGTGAAAATTATGACACAGCAAATCAGAGGGGAAAAAATGAAACTTCAAGTGTTCAGACAATTCAGTATCCACTTGGAAAAAAACAAAAAAGATTCAATCCTCAATTTATAGAACCAAGATAAACTCTAAATGGATAAGTGATTTAAATGTTAAAAATGATGACAACAGCCTTGAAAGACACATGTAGGATTCTTTATAATTCTTCATTAATTATCTATCAATTGACCATCATAAATTATTCATGAACTTGTCAACACAAAAATGATGTATTTCTTCACAGAATAAAGCCTAATGTAAGCAAAGTGAAAAAACAAATGAGAAACTGGGAGGAAAACCTTCTGCAATTTATATATTGGACAAAGTGCTAATTACCCCTGAATTTAGAGGATTTATTGAAAGACAGAAGGGAAAGACTACTAATTAGCAAAACAAACACAAAAATGAGCAAAGAATAGCAACAGAGGGTTTACAGAAAATGACATATAGTAATTGAAAACATAAGATTAGCCCACATAACAAAATCCCAA
>CAUYON010161412.1:0-38124 GCA_963573935.1 Arctocebus calabarensis
TCTAGATTAAGTAGAATGATTTTGAAATATTTCTTATTTTTCTATTGTCTATAAGATTTGGTATGATCTCTTTTTTGAAATTATCTTTTACTTTTATTTATAAATATTAGTTGTCTATTTTTTGAGACTTTGGAAAAAAAATAAGTTACTTGATGAATCCATACTGAGCCTCAGAGTCAAAGCATTCTATAATAGACATACTCTTATTTGGCAATGTGAACAATACTTTCTTTGCATTATTATTATTAATATTGCTTAATATTTCAATGCAGTAATTGTCTGATATCTTTTCTGAATGTATTTATCTTCATTCATTCTTTACAAGGTTTTTGTTTCTAGTCCTTATCTTGAACATTGTTATTGTTATTAAATTTTAAGCCTTTTTAATTCTGTGAAGGCAAAAAGTGGAAATCTAATAAACACAGGTATATGTAAAAAAAAATGCCAAACTGACTAATAAAAACTAAGATATTAACATACACACACACAAAGGAAATCTATTAGCACATATAATAGATGATAATAATAAAAGTTTTAGTATTTATTCCTAATAATAAATTAAAATGTTTAGCATAGAGACTATATTTAACAAATATTAAATTTCTGCATTTTTATCATTTTTAAAAACTTATAGGAATACATTAGTTATGGAAATTAAAGTCATTTTAAAGAAAATAGAAAGTACAGACATCAAACAAAGGAATATTCTGTTGTTTCCTTTTCTTTCCTTAATATCTGTAACACAAAAAATAATTTTTGTTAATTATTAATCAGAATAGATTATTTGTGTTGAACATATAAAGCTTGATTGACAGTCTAGTAAACATTATAAAAGTCACAGTAAATTTTTAGGATATTTATAGTTAGAACAATTAAAACTTCACATTTCCCAAAATACAATATAACAATAATAGCAATGATCATAATACCTAACAAATATATAGTGATTACTCCATGGCATAGACTCATCTAAGCACCATATTTGTATTGTCTGAAGGACAGGAGACAATGCTTTCTCTCCGGAGTACATAACTCAGCTCAGAGATTGCGATTCAATGTGCTGAAGACCTCATACATTTCACAGCAAAACTGAAGAGAATCAAATACGGCTGATGGAAGATGCTCAAACACACTTTCAGGTACACGTGTAGAGGAACCCAAAGCCCAGGAATGCAGAGCTCAATAGAAATTAGTTGCCTAAAGTAGTCAACTTAGCTGTGGATTATACAGATGTGAGAGCCCAAATGAATTCTTTCAGGTTAAGTCCTGTGATAATTTCTATGGCTTCCGTCAAAGAGTAATTAGTTCAACGCAAAAGAGTAAAATATTGAGAGCTACAGTAATAGTTACATGTCGCCTGATTCTGTCAATAGCTTGAGCTCTTGTTAACATTCATATGCTCTTTATTTTAAAAATTAGCAGAACATTTGAAACAAACACTTTTTTGTGAGTTCTTCTCTAAACCCTGCATTTTAAGAGAATAAAATCAAATATTTATAAGTTTTATAGTATAAATATAAATAATATGATATTTCTTATAGAACAGCATTGTTTATAGAACTAATTGCCAGTTTTCTTATAACCTAGGCAGTGAGCATTCTGGCTTCAAGCTGTTTATCTCTTTCTGAAATAAAATTTAAAGATATAAAATTCTTGAAATTAAAAAAATGATTAGGACTGCAAGTCAAATATCCTATATGTGTATACTGGTACACATATTTTCCTGTTTATTTTGATCAAAATAACAAATATCAAATAATTTACTTTATTTCTGTGAAACAAAATCCTTCTTGTCCTTATTGTGACATTTTTAATGAAGTAGGGAATAGTTAAAAGGATAAATAAAAAGAGACTGAGACTAACTTGGAAGGGCAACTCATGAACCCTCCCATCCTTTATGTCCTGTATCAGTCAATGAACCCTTTGTAGCACCCTTTGACCACAGGCATTTTATCCACTAGAATGGGAGAAAGATGGAGGAAGGAAGAAGAAGATGGAAAGGGAGAAAACTGTATGGGAAAAAAGGAGAATAAAAGAGAAATAAAAAGAGGGATGAAAGGAAAAAAAGGAGGAAAAAAGAGAAGAAAAGGAAACAAGGAAAGAAAGACAAAAGAGAAATAAAAAGTTGAAGCAAGCATTTGCCTAATGTATTTAATAGCACATCATAGAATTTGTTTTCAGCCATATGCCATATTTTAGGAAACTCTTCTGAAATAATTTCAGTGTTTTTTGGTATCTTCCTTTCATTAATTCTTTACCATCTGCCTCTTCTAGCAGTGAGATGTACCTACTCAAAAGGATTCCTTAGAGAAATTCAAATCATCCTTTGCGTTATTTTTACCAGTTGAAATTTGAAGTGGAATCATAATTCTTGTCATTATTTTGCTTGTTTGGCCAAAATGACTTACCTCTGAGCAGACTCAGGGCCTCCCGAGCTTCCCACATTCCATTTGACTGTCCAGTTCATTTCCTCATCTTTGTCCTTGTGACAAAGGTTCTTAAATGGTGACATGCACATCATCAACTTATTTTTAGTAAACTCAAGAGTCTTCAACTCACCTTCATCTTCCAAAACTAGTTCTTTTGCCATTTAGGCAGAGTGTATTTGTATGTAATGTAGCATATGTTTAAGCAAGCAGGCTTGAAAAACACTACCTTTGGCAAACGTAACTGAAAAGTTAATAAATGACTGTAGTCACCACTTAAGAAAATATTAAATTACTAAGAGGCAGAGATCAAACTCACATTTATTTTTTCTAATCATAAATATACATTTTTGAAAGAACAATATGCATGTGTTTAAAGTTGATTGATTCTACAGACAGGAAATCTGTTTTATTTTTCTAATTAGTAGAGTCATGCATTTCAAACTTTTACATTCATCTGAATAACCTGGAGGTCCTGTTAAAATGCAAATAGTGTTTTAGTAGCTTTGAGGTGGGGCAAGAGAGTCTTCAATCACACCAAGCTACCAAAGCTGTTGGTCATAGAACTATCTTTAGGGAGCATGGTGATAGAGTGTCCATATGGATTATTAACTATGTGCCTTTTTAGGTTTCTATTTTCTATATTTTCCTTTAATCTCCAATAATTTATTTAGGCAAAAAGGGATTGCTTGTAGCACTAGCATAGAACTACCTGGGAACTTTAATTCACGTTGAGCTGCCTTCACTGCACATGACTATGTGGGTTCCCTCTGGAGGACACGTCTCCCCGGCCCAGTCTGTGCTTCCCTGGGGCTGTGATGGGTCCTGTTCCTGTACCTCAGCACTCAGGTCTCTAACTTCACGGTCATGTGCTCACTGCTCTCCAGCAAAACATAAAGGGTCAATGCGTAGAAATTGGCCAGAAATGATTTGAGAACTGCCAATATCCCTCACCTTCTTACAGGTAATCTGGAGCACTTGCTACCTCGTGGGCCCGGTTGCTGCAGCATAAATAAAGTCATAATAATGACAACTTGAACTAGGACTTGCGTGTTGCCTCACCTCCTCCCAGGAACCAGCCTTGCTGATCAGGTGAGTGGGGCAGGTTGGGTTTCCTCCTGGGAAAAGTAGGAAGTAGTACTAGGAACTTAATGGCCTGGGTTTGTATAACAACAAACACCATTCACTGACCTTTACCATTCACAGGAGAATTTTTCCCTTGTGTCAAAAATAAAAAGAGAAACATATTGATGCTATCATTCTGAAGCTTCAAGTTGGTTGAAGTGTGATTGATTTACTGTTCAAGGGTATTTGCATTTCTGCTACCGAGTAGATATTTGTTAGGGGTGACATCTAATTGGTAAAACGAAACCATCAATAAATTGCCATGTTTTTACTCTATACTTTATCAGTTAATAAACTGGAAAGCTCAGTGTCCTAACTATTTTCCCAGTGAATTATGAAATCTGTTTATTTTCTCATTGTAAGTTGAATGGTGGCTCTTGAATTACGGATGTTTTCCTTTAATTGCAACCACATGAGAATCACTACATGTGAATAATCAAAACAAAGACATTAGTAACAAAAACAACTTGAGACAAAAGAACCACAAATCTTTGCCCTTTTGGAGGGAGGTTTGAGTTTGATAGGGTTCATGAGAAGAATTTATAATAAAATAATGTCTATTAGTGATGGATAATGTACAGATATAAATTCTCATTAGATAGTATGATAGTTTTCTTTTTTACATATTTAATGCATTAAACATTCTATTCAAAAGTTAAGAAAATCAAAAGCTGTTAAACATAATGAAAAAGCCTTGTCTGGTAGGCATATTTTGTAGCGTTCTTTCAAAAACAAAGCACATGTGAAAGAATGGGCAGTCTTTATTTTATATCCACTGGTCATTAAGTTACACATGTGGTAAATAGAAACCTGCCCTGAATGGGACTTCAGTTGGGCTGAATGAGTAGCAGGTCTTTCCTTTGGTGTTATTGCTTACTACTATTTACCTTTTAACAATTTTAATAAGTAGATTTAATGTATCTGAAAGAGTTTAACTATATTCTCACTATAAAAGACAGAGACACATAAAGAGACACATGAACAAATACACACAAATGCAATTTTTCAAGATGATATAGAACCTTTGTTAAAGTTAGTCTTTTTAGCTCTACTTTCCAAATCAGAAATGTCCTAGTGATTAATAAAACATTACGGGGAAATCTGAATATTCTGCATTATGTAATGCTATAAGTACAATAACATCTGATGATGATGTAAACAGAGATTTTAGGTGCTGAGAATATCAGTCACTGTTTTTGTTAGACTGACTGCAGTTTAATCCCGGGGAGACAATACCCACAATCCCCATCTGCGGCAATAACAGAGGAGGCCTGTGCCTGTGCTGAAAGGTCCGCAGCTGTGATCAATTCCAGCACTTACCATGATTCACAGACTTAAGCACATAGTAAAGATGGGATAAAAGGATTCTGAAAAGTGTTGTTCCCTCTGATCACTAATCTGCTTGTTTAGTCATGAAGATTTTGATATTTTACTACTGTTTTTTTTTCACATACTTTCTCTTGATTCCTTTTCAAATGCAGAGGAAAATGTCAAGTGAATACAAGAGAAGTATTTTATTTCATGTATTGTCTAAGAAAAACACTGCCAAGTTCAACTCTTCAACTCTCTTAAAGTCTGTTTTGAACAACAATCTACATTTAAACACAGATTTACTACTCTCAGCTACAGCATCTATGCCAAATATGCTTGAATGGCTCAGTTATGTTAATACTTTATTTATTTATTTATTTATTTATTTATTCATTTATTTATTTATTTATTTAGAGGAAGAGTCTCACTCTGTAGCCAAGTGTAGAGTGCTGTGGCATCATTATAGCCCACAGCAACCTCTAACTGCGCAATCCCCTTGCCTCAGTCTTCTGAGCAGCTGGGACCACAGGTGTGCACCACCATGTCTGCCTAGTTTTTGTAACTTTAGTAGAGACAGGGTCTTGCTCTTGATCAGGCCTGTCTCCAACTCCTGAGCTCCAGCAGTCCACTCATTAAAGTTTCCTGAAGTACTAGGATTACAGGCACAAGCAACCACTCCTAGTCAATATTTCTTTGAATTGTGATGATTATTCTCCCAAATAACCTAGAAGTACCTCTGTTTGTGTTACCCACTTCTTCCTTTTCCTCCTCCTCCTTCTCTTCCTCTTTTTCTTTTTTTGGGGGTGGGAGGAGATTGCATTTTATAAAAAAGTAATATTTCATGGCAAACAAAAATATAAAAAAATTCAAGGAACAGAAATTTAATACTAAAGTGGAAGATTAATTACATTCTACACTCTCCTTAAATTTACAATAATTTATTCAGGCAAAGAGGGATTGTTTGTAACACCAGGCATAGAAGTAGCTGGGAACTTCAATTCACATTGACCTACCATCACTCCACATGACCCTGTAGTTTCTCTCTGGGGGAGATGTTCCTGTGGCCCTGTCTGTGCTTCCCTGGGGCAGTGATTGGTCCCGTTCACGTACATCAGCAGTCAGGTCTCTGACTTCAAGGTCATGTGCTCATTGCTCTGCAGCACAACATAAAGGGTAAATGCATTGACTGTTTTTACAAATTAAAGACAAATTGGAAATTATAAGAGGAAATGTAATTAATGGAAAATCATAAGGGCTAAGCTTTACATATTTTGATTCAATAAATTGGAAAATGGACAGTCCCAAAAGAGACCCAAAGGAGCCTCAATGAGTATTTAGGGGTGGGGGCTGAGAATCACATAAACACCAAGAATTGTTTTGGCTTTGTTTCTAAGACAAAATTGGGCAGGCACAGACTACAAGAGTTGCAACACCTATTTAGTTGTATTCTTCCCTTTCTTGCATTGCTTCCAAATGATACTGTGTTCTAGAGTTTGCCTCTTATGGTAGTAGCAAAACCGAAAAGGAAAAACAAATACAAAAGAGTTAAGGAAGAAATTAGAGAAGAAACAAAAATGGCAGCAGGGAGTCAGGACGAAATTTATGTGACAATATTCTAGAGAAGATCTATGGTTTTGCAGTACATACTGATGCTGCAGATAGAAGACATTAAAACTTGATTTTAAATGACTGGTGAAAATGCAAGAACTAGGGAAAATTGTAAAGCTTATTCTCTAATAAATTAAACTGAATTGATTAAATAATAATGTCCACAAAAAGAGACAGACAACTTGGAGTACAATCATGCATGTGATGCTACTCCCTAAGAACATTGCTCTTAATGTGACAGTTTTGAAAATCTCTTTGGAATAATGATCAGAAATTTTAGGAGTTTCTCACTATAGAAAATTAAAAGATGAGTGGTGTGTGTAGTTCAAGGAGTAGGGCGCTGGCCCCATATACCAGGGGTGACAGGTTCAAACCCAGCCATGGTAAAAAAAAAAAAAAAAACACTAGTAAAAGAAAGAAAGAAGAGAAAAGTAAAAGATGACAACTTGGGAAAGGGCATAGTCAGAGGAATATAGGAAACCAGAGGCAGAACAGGACACAACACACAAACTTAAACATAAGGCTTTAGAAGAGTAGAAACATTAAATCAAAATTATTTGAATAATGTTTACATAAAATACTATTTAAGAGAAAACTGGTTAGAGGCATAAAAATAATAGTCAACAACCAATATGTTAATTTACAGGTAGCTTAAACATTAAGTTTTTTCATAATAGAGAGGAAATATTGTTAAATGGTCTTATAATTAGTAATAAAACACCTAGTAAGAGATTGTGTCCACAATCAAGAGTGAGACTCAATTATGACAGGATTGTGTAAAAATTTAAGATGACACCCAAAACCCTCACAGATCAAGATAAATAACATTTAATGAACATTTGAAAATTATAAATTGATGCAAAATATTTATGATAAATCAATATTTAGCATATCATTTGATATCACATTTGATATCATAAATATCAAAACTTTATCAACCATTTGGACAAACACAAACTAGTATTAATGTACATGGACATAGTAAATCTTCTTGCCACTGTTTTTATTACCACTTTGAGCTCTTTCTAAGAAGTTTAGTTGATTTTTACTGATCGTTTTTGTCTATTTGCTTGCTTGATTTTTGTTGTTTTGTTTTTGTTTTAAAAATGGAAGAGCAAACCATGGTTGTGTCCTGTGATTGATTTTAACAAGAAAGACACTGAAATCCTTACATTAAATTTTAAAAAGCATAGAAGATAACCAATTGTAAATAGAAATAGAATACAATATTATTGTCTATACATATCACTTCTGTTATGATGTTTATTTTAAATAGTCTCATAAGTGGTGAAATACGGAAAGTAAAATTAGGTTACTCTTACAATCCTCATGTTCCATGTAAAGCATGTTTGTGTACATAAAATATCTTTATTAGAAAGAGAATATCACCAGGTTTTATTTAAGGACAGAACAAACTGGCTGTAGATACTCGAATATAGTCAGAAATAAAGCTACTCAAAAATGAAAACTACATATGGAACTTAATCATTCCAGAATAATTGTTTGGAAGGGTCAACTATGATGTAAAATTCTGGTGGGTACTTTTCCTTCATTACCATTGAGCATTGATACCAGTCTTCTCCTACTTTAACCCATATGAGCAAAATAACTTCCCACTGAAACTAATAAATCCTCATTATGAAATACAGTAGCATCAAGGGAAATACTAATAAAACAACTTTGTGAGATACGAGATACCACTGAAGCATTCTTATTTTCATACCATTGCTACACAATTGTATGTTCTCTTGATCCTTGCTGAAGCAAATCATTAAAACCACCTTTTGTGAATGACAAAAAAATGCCATCTAGGTTTTTACTAATATCAATGTGAACCCAGGCCAGCAGAAGCAGCGTCAGTTGGACACGCGATAGACATGCACCCTCTCAAGGGCATAGTCTAAACCTATTTGCTAAATTGGAAACTCCATTGTAACATGTTTGTCTAGAGGAATCACACTGTGCTCAGCATACTAGAAAAGGTAAAGAAATCAGTGCTCTGTGTACAGGTGTGTGCACTCATGTACAGGTGGGCATGCATGTAGGATTCCATTATTAAAGCAACATGTGTGACTTTTCCTATTGGTCTCCTAAACTTTACAATACCTATTCTACCAGTAATAGGTAACATTAGCATGATATTTTCATCACTAAAGGTAATTCCCACAATCTGGCAATGTAATTTACTAGATTCAATATTTCTTACTTTTTGCTTTAAAAAAAGTAAAATGCAGTAGACAGGATCACTTCTTGTTTTTTATGATTTCTGATGACAAAAATATTAGGGTATTATTATATTTGTAAGAAGAATTCTATTCACAGCAAATACAAAGGAAGAACGTAAGAGAATTTTTTCAATTGCATTCCCCACAGATTTGATTAAAATTGAACATTAAATGTTGGTGATAGAAGATTTAATTGCTGTTTCTATGAGTGGTATTAGTCCAATATTATAACAATGCATGTGTTGGCCCATCCATGAGTTCATTTTAATTGAAAAAGACCATAATGAGACAGAAGTTGTTCTAATCAACTGAAAGGAAAACAAAACCTTAAATTAGTATTGTGATGATAATAGTTCTGAAAATATCACTCACAGGAAAGACAAATTTCCTTTCAATTATTGTTAGCAGAACTAGGATAATAGTAAAACTTCCTCCTGAAAATAAATCACTGCTTAGTATATTTCATGCTGAGCACTGAATTATAGAAGCATCTGTATTGGGATGTAATGCGACTGTTTTTCCACGTTAATAATAATGGATTAATGCAAATTCAGACAATGCCATTTGTGATTTCATATGGATTACTGGAAAGTCAAGTACATCTACAATTAAGTTACTGACTAGATGATTAAAGGAAGTCTAAACTATCAAGTGGTTTTCATTGACAAGATAAATCTGCCGCTAAAATAAAATTCCACCACAAGATGAAGAGAGTTAATTCAACAATTCAAAAGCAATTGTTGATTTCCTTTTGATGCCCAGAGCTGCAGTAAGGACTGGGTCTGTAAACATCATGGAGGCTCTGCTTTTACGGTGTTTCACAATTTCTCACTTGTTCTGTTATCACAGCCTCTGCCCCCACAGCAGGCTCTTTTTCATTATTACTTTGGTTAAGATTTTACTTAGTTAATTTACAGAAGTGGCAAATTTAAAGACCCAAAATTGGTGGCAAGATGAAGGTATATTGAGGCTAAATATTTAATCAATTACGAGGAACAGTAGTTCTTTAAATGGGTTATAAGAGACTCAGCAAGAGTCAGAGAAAATTCATGGTGTGCTTTTCCATTACATGTTTTAGAATTTTTCATATTGATTTGCACTGAATTTCTTTGGCTGGAGGCTTTTTGGCTAACCCAGTGTTTATTGGACTACAGAATGAATACTCTGTACTAACATGTGAAAACTTTGTACATATATTTCTTATACAATTTACACATATATGTATATATGCGTCTATGTTTTACATGAATATGCATATATGTGTGCATGTGTATATATATTAATACATGTGTCTATACCTTTATCCATATATGTGTGTGTGTATACACATATGTATACACACACACACATACACACACATATATGGGAGAGAAAGAGAGAGAGGAAAGCAAATCTCATTCATTATATCATCTTGAAAATTTTCAGAAGGAAATTCGTATGTATTTTGCTCCACACAGTTATTTTTGAAAAACAAAGAAACCCAAACTGATTAATAAGTGATTGACACTTGTACTAAAATTGTTTTCAGTATTAACTTTCATGGATGTGTTATTGTAGCTCTTATTTTTCTACAAATATCTCCAGTCTGCAAAATGGAGTTCTACATTTTTTTCCAAAAAATCTCCGGTACTTTGTCTCCAGGTAGAAAATAAACCCCATTTTTTTCATTATTCCTTATTAAATCAAAGCTGTATCCATTAATGCATTTATGGAGTGCAATGTGCTGATTTTATATACAACTTGGAAAGCCGCTTTTCTACCTGTTGGAGCACGGGCAACTTTGATGTCTGCTCTTCAGAACCATGATTGAAGAAGAAACTTTCAAGAACTGAAAGACTGAAGAGCATGCATGGCTACTTTGTTACAAAGAGGCAATTCCATAATGTTTAATTAGAAATCAATTATATCAAGAAATGGCATGTGAAATTGAAATAGGTATTAAGGCAACATAGGACAAATCTACAAATAAATGCTGACAATCTACAAATAATGCTGAAATCATTGCAAAGTAAGGCAATTCACTTCACTGCATAAGCAAATAAACGTTTAACCTATGTTATATGGGACTGTCTGAATAAATTACGGGAACAGACATCAAGTACTAAACATACTAAAAATATGTTTGTGTGTGTACGTCTGTGTATATAAGCAGTTATGCTCCAAAAAATGACATTTCAGTCAAAGATGGACCACCTATACAATGGTGGCCCCACAAAATTATAATGGAGCTAAAAAACTTCCCCTGCCCAGTAACATTACAGCCCTGTCTGTGATGATGCTGGCACTGTCACACCTACTGTGATGTCAGTCATATGAAAGCCTAGCACATAGAGTTACACAGTGCATAAACATGACAATGACTGTGAATGATTGTGTGACTGGACAGGCTATATATTCTGCTTTTGTCATTATTTTACAGTATATTCTTTCTACTTATTTTTTTCAAAGTTAACTATAACATTGCATCAGGCAAGTCCTTCAAGAGGTATCCACAATAAGGCATTGCTATCAGCCTCATATCTGTTTTTGCTCCTGAAGATCTTCCAGTGGGACAAGATTTGGGGTGAGAGATGGTGTTATTAATAATCTTGATCCTAAGTAGTCTTAGGAAAATGTGTGATTTGTGTCTTACTTAACAAAAAAAATTAAAGAGTAAAAACTAAAAAGAAAAATATAGAGGAAAGCTTATCAAATAAAATACACAAAGAAAGAAAACACTTTTTGTGCAGCTGTACAATGTATTTGTGTTTTAAGCTAAGTGTTATTTTAAAAGAGTTAAAATGTAGAAAAATAAAAAGTCTAAAAGTTATAATGCTACAATAAATTGAAGTCAATTTATTATTAGTGATAGAAAAAAATAAGTTTAATGTAGTCCAACTATATGGTGTTTATAAAAGTAGTGTTCAGTATTGTCCTAGGCCTTCACCTTGACCTTCACATTGACCACAACTCACTCACTGACTTGCCCAGACAAATTTCTGTCCCTGCAAGTTCCATTCATGCTAAGTGCAAGTATACCTGTTTTTATTTTTATATCATAATTTACTTTACCTTTTCTATATTTAAACATATTTTCATACACAAATACTCTTATTATACAAATACCTAAATATTCAGTATAGCAACACCGTGTGGAAGTTTGTAACCCAGGAACAAGAGGCCAGGGGTGTAGCGGGCTGCACCTTGTTGGTTTGTGTAAGTACATTTTGCAGTGATGTTTGCACAAGGACAAAGTCACCTAAAGAACATATATTGTTTCTTGATTAGTGCATGACTGTACCAGGCTTATCACTTAGTATTTCCAGAATTGTAATTCAATTTCTTCAAAAAAATGTTTATTCTAGTTCAAGCAATTACATCCACGTTCTTTAAGGCATTTATATTTATTTTTATGCCAATTGCCTAAAATTTTTCCTCATGTCCACATTATAGTTGGAATATGTTTCAAGCAAATCATATACTTAATTCCATTACACCTGGGAAATGTGAGGTGTTTGAAACTCATTGTTTCATCCAGCATAGAACTTACAGTCTATCCTAGAGAAGTGTAAGCCTCAGCCTTACCTCCTGGTGGTCTGAAGTTTGCCCTGGTTTCAGTCATTGTGTAGTGGGGATAATGGAATATAAAACAAAAAAAATGAGACTGACAGGGCGTTACATAGAATTGTGACGTGGAGTGATAATTATAAAACTCTTTGACATTGTTATAGTGTTTTATAAAACAATTTCATACACCCCAACAGTTTTCTCATTTGTGAAGTTCAGCCTAAGAATTAACATGCCACAATTCTGCATAATAAATTTTGTAACCAACCGGGAAATGGTTCATTCTTGGTTGATCCCATAGTGGCCAATCTCCACTTATGGCTAAAAATGGAGGATAATAAATTGTTTTGATCCAGTAGTTGTGAGTTTAAAGTGTGCAATTTATTATGTTTTTTAGACCCATAGAATAACTCCTCTTGATTCTACTTAGCTCTCTTCCCTGAGGAAAAGAAATTCAGTAAGAGTTGGAAGTGGACGCTGGGCCTGGACAGAGGCCCTGTTTCCTAGGATGCTAGCATCATGCCAGACTCTGCTAGCCTGGGTGGTCATTTTTAATGTGGACATTTTTCTAAGGAAATAGACCGAAACCACTAAACATATTTGCTCCATGAGCTAAACCACAATAAAACAGAGGTCTCCTGTGGATAACTTTCCTCACCCTTTGAATACAGCTCATTCTTATTTTATTTCCCTAAGAAACAAATGCCCTTTGGAAATTTTCTCTTTGAAGTTTCGATGCAGTGGTGTGGGTATGTGAATGCCTGTGTATCCAAAATGCAATTACATGCAAGAACCTGATTACATGATGAAACGCCCATTTCTCCAGGACAGTTAAGTGTCCTCTGAGAGTTGAAGCGTGCTGGACGTTCAGAATACAGCTGCGTGATCACTCATCACCTGCCCACCATAAATGTGAATGCATGAAAGGGGGAGGGGAAAGGTTTTGAAGTGTTATAAATAAGCAATAGTCAGATTCCAGAAAAGATAATGTTCTAGATGCCTGCTTGCAATAAAGGTCTAGTTTTTAATGGCTTTCTTCCAGTTCCAGCCACTCAACACTATTTCGGAGACTGGACCTCATTCTGCCTTTCCCCGTTCTTCTTGCTTTGACGGTAGCCTCTGTTTCCCCGCTCAAGTGAAAGGAACCCTGGAGTGTGAGACCAAGGAGAGCATCAGAGGCGAGGAATAGTCCCGTGTGCTCCTGGCTACACGGAGCAGACCCAGGAGCTCCGTGCCCTGGTGCATGCCCACTGCCTTCAGGACAAGAGGGCTTCACATCACCACCACATTCCCCTGCAACATGTGCACAGGGCCAACATTATGATTTTCTTTTTTTTTTCTGAATAACTCTGGGAAGTAAACAGAATTCCAGATGTTATCTGGACACATATTGCTGCAGGTTATCCGGGCAGACGTTGCTCTTCCTTTTTGTTTAATAGGTGTAGCTATATGTCTAAGATCCGTATCTATTTATCTCTGCGTCTCTAATGTGCAACGCTTTCCATTTCTCAAAACTCAGGAAACGTATTTTAGTGTGATATATTTCCCTGAAATGTGTGTACTACCTTGGGTAAAAGTTATATAAAATGAGTTCAAGGTAAATGTCAGACCAGCTTATTCTGTGAAATTGAAGAACTGCTCCCTCAGCTGTTTCATTGTCCCAAATAGAAAGAAGCTGGTCATGTGCCCAGTTCCTACACAGAGGGGAGATGGCTCCAAGCTGTGCAGTGAGGGGCAGGATAGAAAGGGCTTCTGCCTGTGGGATGGGACAGACAAATTACAAGAACCACGCATACTGGCAATCCATCACTGCCAATTTTAAAACCTAAATGTAAAATTAACCTAATCACCTGTAATAGACATCATATGCCTTGCCTTCTTTAAAACAAAGAAAGATATTTATAGATTAAACATAAATATTTTAAATAACTGTAATTAGAATACATGTTCACAGCTTTTTAAAATGGATTTTATCCCATTGTATATATTGGTCTTCGTAAACCCGAGGTGAATATGTATATAGGCACCTATGTAGTGTGTGGGGATTAGACATGTTTTATCATTTAACTTTAAAATAAACTCCAACAAATTGAGAAGTTAGATCAATTTTAAAATAACGATGTGTTCCACTAAGAATAAATCGAATAGTAAAATCCCCAAATTGGTTTATTTTGTCACAACAAAAACCAACACTTTCTTCCCATGTCTTCATCTACTACAAAAAAAAAGGTCAATTTGGCTCCTTCTGAGACATCAGGGACAGTGTGGTGCTTGGTGGCGCTGCACGGGGCTCAAAGCAAAGCAGCATATCGATCCGGGTCAGCAGCAGGCGACTGGGTGCGCGGTGCACGCATCTCCCTGTGCAGGGGTAAGGTGCAAGGCAAAGACTATTCAATTATTGCCGAGGATGGGGGATGCTGAACCGACTTGCGCTCCATCTGCGTCCATGGTCGTAGCTCTCAGAGCGCTGCGCCCTGTTTTTTCCTGACCTCTTCTAGACGTGGCGAGCGGAATGAATTTAAGTCACTCCAAACAGATCCTTATACTTGTCTCAGGGTTTCTGCAAACCACGGTCTATCGAGCGACTGTTACATAGTCATGTGACCTTGTGCACAACCAGTTTTTCTTCTGCGATGGATCCATAAGCATCAATCAAATCAGTCGAGATCAATCGCCCGGCGTCTACTCCCCACCGGGTCTCGCTTCCAACAGGCTCTGACTGCGGCTCCAAGATCCAGGGAAATAAACGCCGGAGAAGCGCAGGGAAATAGTCATAATCGTCCCACTTATTGAGAATAGCACTACTTCTGTCTAAATTAAGTGTGTAATTGGCAAGTCTTATTTATACTCTCATAGGGATTAGCTTTTATTGATCTAATTAGGGAGAAACTCCTGACAGTGCGGCAGCTGCGCGCTCCTCTGTTCTTCAAACCAGGAAAATCAGGTGGGGGCACGAACCCTGCACGGTGTCCTAGAACTTGGCACTGAGAGAAGCGTCCGCAAGGCCAAAGGGCAAGTCCCGCTGGAAGGATGTGTTCAGAGCTTAGATTTGCCCTTCTCATCTGTAAGGGCGGAAAGGGAGTTTCAGTATTTTATTTTTAATAAAAAGTACAATTCCATTCTTAACGAATGCTAATATATACATGTAAGCATTATATATATATATGCAGGAGACATTTTTAAAAACATATAAATGTTTTAAACAACTCAATGTTTACCTGGAAATATAAGTGCCTTTGCCTTTGTACTTGATTTTTGTATTTCTCCTTTTTTTTTTCTTTCATTCTGATCACAGGTACCAGAAAGGATTTCTAAGAAACATCGCAGTTCCTCTTTATAAGTCAATGTGGTAAATGAGGAGCAGAATTTGAACTCCAAAAACAATTAGATAAAATGGGCAAAGATGTGGTGTTCTCTAGTGAAATCTCTGCTCACACACAGAGGGTCAGAGTGTATTGACACAGTGACGAGTTTAGGCTCTGGGAACACATGTGGAGCCTTCAGTGCTCACAGTCCATTAAGACAGTCTTACGATTTATCCCTTAGCAATGATGAACATCTTGCATGCTGAGTCAATATTTTGAAAAAGATTAGAGGATAAAGTACCAACCTTTCATTTTTGAGATTGCATCAATTTTGAGCTATGCGTCAAAGACACTAGCCCCAAATAAGTACAGCTGGAATTCAAAGTATATTCTGGTGCTGCTAAGATGATGAGATTAATTGGCTGAGGTTAAAGAAGTTGTGTGCATTTAAACAGAATGGGAAAAAATACTCAGCTTGTCAGATCTTAATGAGGAATTCTGGCATTTGAAAATATTACATCCAATATAAACATGCATTTGTTTTCATCACTTTTCAAATATATTGGTGCATTCCTATCTCTGAAAGATAGGAAATTTATTAACAGCTAATTTGATTACATATTAAGGCTCTTATATAATAATATACTTAATTTTCTCTTCATGAAACTGTTTCATTTTTGTCTATATGCAAAATAACATTTTTTTTTCTTAGAATGAATGTGAAATTCTTGGATATATGTACAATCTAGATAAAATTCAGAAAAAAAATCCTTTTAAAAATATTCCTACTATAAAAATGTAGCTTGCACAACCCCCCCCATATACACATATGTATGCTTAAAAATGTATTTCTATCTTTCACTTTTTTCTCAATTAATAATTAATTTCTCAAAATTAATAAAAGAATACTATATAAAGACAGAGAAAACAATCTAATAACTATAGCAATTTCATACTTGGGAATTACAGTGTATGGAAAAAATGGAATATTGTACAAGGTCTTACAAAATAAAAGCAGAATAAAAAAGTTCTTAGTTAAATTGCATTGCATATTTGGATAGTGGATGAAAATGACAAGAAAAAAAGGTACACTACAAAAATGAGACTTGAAGATCAGGGTAACCCGGTTCTTTGTATCCACAATGAATCCCCAATGTCACAGCCCACCGCTGCCACCACTTGTTGGAGCCCAGAACTGGCCAGGTCTGGGCCCGGCTTAACTAGGTTCCAGACGACGGCCACTGTGCTGTTGAGGGCTGTTTGCTCTAGCCAGAGAGGGAGAAAGTGTGTAAGAGAAAGAAGCAGCCTCGATAGGAGAATAAGTCTTAGCCGCCTTTCCGCAGAGAGACTCCGTGCAGGCGTTCTGCAGGCAGGAGAAGCTAATGAGTCGGGGTGAGCGGGGGCAGGTCCGTGATAGGATGGCATTCTCCCCGACTGCCTGCTCATGATGCTACTTATAGAGGTGACCTCCTGGTTGCTTGCACCAAGATGTAGAGACTGCTAGTCACCGACACTCTCCTTTCGAGAGCTCTCATGGTAGGAGAGTGAATCCCTTCCCATGCCCTTTTCACCAAGGTGGCCATTATCGAACTACAGGTGTTTCTTATAACTCTCACTCCTCTTCCGAATAGCCTATGGCTATAGGCTATATGGGCTGCTACACCCCAACAACAACAACAAAAAAAACTGAGACTTGAAGAAATCTACACAAATTATGATAGATATTAAACAGAAGCAAAAGAAATATGTAGAAGTATAGTTTTTGATGATATCAGAAAAATCATGGCTGAACGAAGATTTAGGAAGATATAATTCAGAGAATCATTCAATCAAAGGCAAGAAGGCCCCTGTGTATGTGTCACCAAGAGGGGGGAGTTACATGGACTCACTGGTCTGAAACTGAATTACTCCGAGCTTCCTTCCAGCACTGGCAACTCAGCATGGTGAGATCAGGCTAAGCATTCTCCATTCCGCTGCCTCCCATCAATGGACCAGTGGGCACATTACTTATTCTCTGCAAGGGAATCTGGTTAGAAAGAGAAAGTAGCAATGTTTTATTCAAGATTTGTCTCTATATTCTTTTCTTTTGGTACTGGTTTTCCAAGTTTCGAAATTACAGCCTAAAATGTCCTCTGCTCCCAAACATTCTTACCTCCATTCTATTCTACTTCATCACAATTAAGTCATTTTGGTGTTAGCCTGATTAAAATAATACTTTATTGTAATTCATACTAAATAATATAGTTTCAACTAATAGATAAAGAATTTGGAGAAAGAGTTTGTCCAAAAGAGGGCAGGGGAAAATAGTAGGAGAGAGAGTGAAAGAGAGAGAGAGAGAGAAATATGCTGAGATCCTTTTTCTTTTCCAGCACAGTGTATTACTTTTTCTACACATCATATTGAACACCTTTGTTAGCATGATGCTCTCCCTATCAGTATGTATCAGGCTCACTCACTCATTTTTACCCCTGACCAAGCCCCAGTTTCTTCTTCGTATTGCCAGCCTCATCCCCGAACATATTCCAATAAAAGATGCATAGTTTAACCCAGACCTTCTCAAAAGCTAATGGAGGTAAGAATTACCTGGAGATCTTGTTAAAATTACAGATTTTGATTCTGTATGTGAAGAGTAAGCTGACCTTTTTCTCATTTTTAGGCAATGATGGTGGTTCTGGACTAATCGGTGTGCATTTTGGGAGTAGCAAAGATTTAACCCTTTCAAAGAGTATGCTGATTCTGCCATTCTGTTACTCAAGTGAATTGACAATTAGAAAATATCGTCCAGGGAATTATTGTTAAGCAAGTAGAGAGTATGTCTGTTAATTATTTTATTTTTTTGTTGTTGTTGATTTGTATTTTTGTTTGGGGATTTTTTTTAGGACAACTGTATTCTGATGATTTTCATCCCAATGAAAATGAAATGGCAGGATGGAGAAGAGCAAACCTGGATTCTCTGAGTCATTTACCTCCTCTCCAATGCAGAGCTGATCGATATTCAGACAGGCCGACCACGCTCCCCTTCCCTAAAGCGAGTACCCTTAGTCTTTCCAATGTGCTGAGCCCTTTTTATTACTCTTCAGGGTCAGAAATTGTTACCGACTTAAAATCCACTGACCACTTTCATTTGCTCATGCATAATACATAAAGAAAGTCTGTTCTAATCCATTATTTCAGAGACATGTTTATCAATACCTATATCTGTCTCTTATGAAAGACGTGAATGATGAGGCTCACCTTAACTAAAAGGGATTTCTTAATATCTTAATACCTTTAGCATCCAGAAAAAAAGAAAAAATAATAATTTCACAAAACTGGTGCTAGAAATTTTTGCCCATTTGAATACAGCACTTTCATTCCACAAACACTACCCTTCCCAATTTGGTTCTCCAGGTAATTACATAGGAAGAAAGGTGATGGAAGGACTCTGGAGAACACACACCCACATAGTCAGCAGGGACTCCAAAGAGATCCTTAAAATGCATAAGTCACTATTTGGTTAGAGGCTATAGAACGTGAAAAAGATCATTAAAATATTGGCAGAAATATGACTTTCCTATGTTTTGTAAATGACAGTTTATATCAAGTTTATCCAAAATAGCCACCGATTTCCATTTTTTTTTCTTTCTTGGAACAAATTTGCGCTTACTAATCCTTCTTTGGTTTCATTTTTGTCATGTTTATCTCAATTCAACCTTAACCTCATAAAAACACTGCACAGATTCAATAACTTCAATTTTATGTGTGTTCACTCCTATCTTTAACTTCATGCCCAAATGTCATTTGCTAATTAATAAATAATTTATTCTTCCTAACCCAATATTCTGTAGATGTCTACATTGTGTTTGCTGTTTTTCTAACTCATGGAAAAATACAATTAAAAAAAAAATTCTTGCCTTCATGAGCTTTCTCTGTCAATGACTAAAGAGCCCTATGTTCTGTTGGATAGTAATAAGGCCTACTAAGAAAAAGAAAATATTTACAGGGCAGAAGGCATGCCAAGGTCAAAATGAGACCTGTGAAAAACTGAACTTGAAAGACCATTCCATGCAGAAAGAACAGCCAGTGCACAGTGCTCAGGTGAAGAGCTACAGAAACAGCAACAATGTTAAATAGTTCAATGAGAATATTTCAGATTGCATATAATGTCAGCACATTGTGCCCCATGATTGCACCAATGTACACAATTATGATTTATAAAAATAAAAGAAATAATAATAAAGAAAAAAAATGAAAGGTCGAGGCAGGGAAGGCTCAGAAAACTGTGGAGACTCCAAAGCAAAGGGAAGTCGTCCAAATGCTGAATTCAGTAGCCTTCTAGGAAAAAACAAAATATACTTAAAATTAATAATATGAGCAAAATGTAGAATTTGTCTTCTTTCAGGAATCCTCAAGGTTTGGGCATTAAAGTTTGTGCAGTAGTATAGATTCCACTCTATGTGTCCCATCACTACAGTGCCTTGACAAAGGGTCTCACTGTCACCTTTAGCCCGTGGAACCGTAAGAGCTAGCTGGTGGCCTGATGCATCGCTGAAGTGTTGGCACTTTCCTAACACCGTCTCCTTTCACTAAATCCTAAGGACTAGCCAGGCAGCTGGAACAAGGGGAAAGGGCCAACACATTTCTTCCTTTTAAGTTCACAATTCTAGTTCTGAAAAGGTTTGGAAAGACACGTGTTCAATGTTCTTACGCTTTTCTTTTAACATTCCATAGGCTGGGGTGGGTGGGGAGGGTGAGGGAGGGGCGCTAACAGCAAATGACCCAAACCTTGGAAAGACCATCTGTCACCAGGGCCTGGAGCCAGGGGGAACCAAGGAAGCACCTGGAGACACCCAGGCTGAATTCAAATGAGAACTGATGCTCACCTGTGCTGAGCAGGCATTGGCCGCGTGTCTATCTTGGTAATTACACTCTGGGGATGGACTGGTAATCCTAGTCGGCATGCTGGCAGTCATTATCCTCCAAAGCTGGCACTGTACCCCCTGCGCCATACGGCTTTATTCTGTGCTGACCAGAGCCTCACAGGTGGACAGCTATCCTTTGAAATGTGCTACAATGGTACATCCACAGGACAGGGTAGTACCTTGGCACCTTGAGACTTGTTGGTTGAAAGAAAAAGAAATCCACAGACTGGTCAAGTTGAAATAAAATGGAAGCACCTCCAAGTTCAAGCGTCTTACTCTGTGGGGCAGGAGTGAAACTCAGCCCTGCCTCCCTTCCCCACACCACACTTCCTGCACATTTGCTATCCAAGGGAGATAGTGACCCAGGCTTTCCAATCCTTCTGGTCTTTCAGTGATGCCACCTGACTCTAATGATATATTGCTAATTTTTAAAGTGATGGCTTGGCCTCTGTAGCTAAGTGGTTAGTGCGCTGGCCACATACACAGAGACTGGTGGATTCAAATCTAGTCTGGGCCAGCTAAAAAACAATGACAACTGCAGCAAAAAAAAAAATAGCCGAGAGTTGTGGTGGGCACCTGTAGTCCCAGCTACTTGGGAGGCAGAGGCAAGAGACTCGCTTGAGCCAAAGAGCTTGAGGTTAATGATGGGATCACACCAATGGTACATGATGCAAGGGTACAAGTTGGATCTTTTAGTATAGAGTATAAATGTCTTAATAACTAAGCAAACGAGATGAGGTATATATTAACCAGGGTGATGTAAGCATTCCTAATTCTATATGAAATCAGCACATTGTACTCTATAGATTCATTAATGTATACATGATCTATGTGTTTATGATTTAATAAAAAAAAAAAAACAAGAAAAGAGTTTAAGGTTGTTGTGAGCTGTTATACCACAGCACCCTACTAAGGGCAACATAGTAAGACTCTGTCTCAAAAACAAAAAAAAAAGTAGTTTTTAAAGTGGTAAATCTACGGACTATTTATCCTCAGAAATTCTAACCTCTCTCTTAATAATTCCCATCATTGTACTTCCCTGATCAATATACTGAATCTGACAATTAAGTTCATGAGCATACCCTGTGCGCTGTGCAGCAGTGTCCTGCCGAATGGAGTTCATGACGGTTGTAGCATGATTTTGTGTGTTGTATGTTGGCAGCTTTGACGGTCATTGCAGAACACGAGTCCCAGTTTTGTTTTGAAGAGTGGACTAGGTGGTGACATTGGGTGACAGCTTCCCACAGGGAGCGGTTGGAAGATGGCTGCTGTGGGATATGGCCATGAGGCAGGTAGCATGTTTTCTAGGGTAGGTTCACAAACTTAATTGTTAGCCCTCCTCCAGAGATCGTAAAATAATAATTATGACAACCATAAGCAGCATTTGTGAAGCATCGGATACGTGTCAGGCAAGGTTCTGTACACTTACCATGAATTCTGCTTTTCATCACACTTCTCCCCTCAGTTTTTGCCTCAGTCACTCTCGGCTGCTTTAGGTTTCTTGAAAGTGCCAAGCCCATTGCTGCCTCAGGGATTTTGCACGTGAGAAACTATTTCTTCACAAGGCTTTCTTTCATTCTTTCTATTTCAATTCAAATTTCACCTAATCATGAGATCTTTTCTAATGCCAAAAAATATCCCTTCTATTCCGGTTACTCTATATCATATTGCCTCATTTTATGTATTTTCTCAGTGTGCTTCTGACTGTGTGAAACTGTGTATTGTTTATTATCTGTCTGTAAGTATCATCTACCTAAATCAAGGAGGATGATCTTTAATCTAAAGGGCAGGGACAATTCTATTTATGGCCATCAGGGAAATGTAACTGGGGACAACACAAATGCCACTTCACACCCACTAACACGGCCGCAATCAGTAGAATGATATTGACGGGTAACAAGTATCAGAGAGGATAAGAAAAATTACAACGGTCACACAATGCCTCTGAGAGAGTAAAATGGTACAGCTGTTTGGAAAATAATCTAGCATTTCCTCTACAGCTTGAATATAGAGTGATCAGGTGACTCACAAACTTTTAGGTACATTCTCAAGAGAAATTGAAACCTCTGTTAGCACAAAAACTTGTGTGTGGATATCAGGTCAACATTCATCATACCAGCCAAACAGGGAGAACCGGTCCAAATCACCATCAATTGATGAATGTATAAACAAACTGTGGTATCCATACAAGGTTATATTATTTGGCAGGTTAAAAAAAAAAGTACTGGTACATGAAACAGCATGGGTAAAGCCTGAAAACACTATGCTAATTGAAAGAAGCCAGTCACAAAGCTCCACATATCATGTGAACTCATTTGTTTGAAATATCCCCAATTGGCGAATCCACAGAGACAGGCGAATGCAGGGTGAGGCGGGAGGCGGGTCGGGGGAAATGAGAAGTGACTGTCAATGAGAACGGAGTTTCTCTGGAGGACTACGAAGATTTTCGAAAATTGATTGCGGTAATGGTTGCACAACTCAGAATTCACCAGAAAACATTAAATTATACACTAGAGGGGCGAATTGTATGTTGTGTGAGTTGTACCTCAGTACAGGTATAATAAAAAGAGGATCTCAGGACTTCCCTCCTCATTCTTTTCCTGTAAGGTAAAACACTTTGCCATCGTCCTTTGATATGTGTGTCTTCTCAGTGAGAATACCCTTCAAGGGGACCTATCAGTAGTAAGAGAACCTAAAATTTCAGAAAATTTCAGTTAAAGCATGATTAACTACTTTCTAATTTAATTTCAAAATAATGAATTAAAAATAGCATATATATATATAACCAAACACAGGTATACTATTTTGCATCATGTCTGTATTAGTTTCCATGATTTCTTTAGATTGCTGTTTACCTGATTTCATCAAGGCATGTAAGAATCTTTAGGATTCTATGCTTTATATCAGCTTAAGTTGGCCTAAATGGAACATCATTCCAGTCCTGCAACAAAACTTAATCCGAATGACGCATTCTGTGTATAGGTTGGTTTCGTTGGACATCTTGAACTGCTTTCAAACACTTGAAGTTAAAGTACCAAATGCCCCTTTTGGAATTATTTTGCCCTTGATTTTTTACAACCTTGTGTATTTTAATGGAAATTTAATCCATATGTTTTTGATTAATTTACACTTAAGTCATCAAAACACTGGGTCCTTTTGGGGGATTTGATATCCATGAAGACTGGTGAGACTTTCTGATAATCTTTTAGAGCACTTGAAAAAAAAGAAGAAAGAAAGAGAAAAGAAAGAACAAAAAATAAAGAAGAAAAAGAAACCAGGAAGCTTTGCTTTTCTCAAATAAACTAAAATCCCCGGGAGTTCACTTTCCATGTGTTCTGAACTTCTCTAAAGAAGTGTTCTTGTCTCTAACAGGGACAGGGAAATCCCACTCATCATAAGGAAAAGCCTAGAAGCTCCTGATGACACATGTCCATCTATTACTCAGAGCACATTTTACAACACTCCCAGGCTGTTAGGCCTTTTCATTAGGATGAAAACTTCTAAAATTATTAATTCATGTTAATATGGGCGCTGTTATTTGTCACGTTTTATGTTTCCATATTTGAATGCATTACAACTTACTCTATTATTAAGCATTTTACTGTGCTTTATTTGAAAAGTGCTCTATAATCCTTTTACACTTATTTTTCACATAAGGTCTAATTTTTTTACAGTTAAAAGAACTTACTATGCATTTTATATATCACTGATTCTGTAAAAATGTTTTCTGTAGTTGGTTATACTCACAGGACGCATAATACTGCTAAAGTTATAAAAGAACATAGTTTTGATATAAAATAGTGTAATTTATGAAGTTAGTGTTTTTCCTTTTAGCCTATATTTTTCCATAGTTAATGAAGTTTTTCTCTTGATTAATCATCTACAAGGAAGTTGATTAATTAACTTCATTGTCTTGAATTTTCTACCTTTTCTCACTTTTCCAAAATGAAATATCAATATTTAATCTTGCATTTACTTTTGGTCCATATTGATTGCAATCATTTCATCCCAAGTGTTCATTTGAAGATCAGTTTTCACTTTTGAGACAGTTACTTGATCTGAAAATTAATAGCCACATTTTATATATGATTATTTCCTGAGTAGATCAGATATGGTACACTCCATGGGTTAGAAGGATATTTTTTCTAAACTATATTCTCAAATCTTTTTCTATTGAGTATCATTCAGAATTGATCAAGTATCTAAAGAATGTTTGCTCTATAAAATTTAACTTGAATGTGAAAAAGTTAATGGATTTTTTTTTGTTTTGTATAATTAAATTTGACATTAAATGATCAAATGGTAATCATAATGTCAAATCAAACAGAAATGAATTTTATTTTTAATGTAGTTTTTTTGAAGTCCTATTAGAGATGCTCTCTTTCATGGAAAGGACTTTCACTATTTGAAGATTATCAATAATCTCAACATGTACACCAGTTAACCTTTGCCCTTATCTATGTATGAGTAGAAAACATCACAATTGTTTCTCAAAAATACATGAAAATGTTGCAGAAGAAATAATTGTTTAATGGTATTATGAAAAAAATGCTTATTTTAACCATAAAGAGTTAGGTTTTTCTAAATGTGACAGAACCTACGATCATAAAAAACCATGACATTTCAGACGTGGTAAAATTGTAGTTGTAGTTTTTATAGTTCACCAAATATTTTCCTATTGAATGAAGAAACAAATCTATTATCTTTAAACTGACTGCTAAGTGTGTATGTTAGGAAAGTTTCGTTGAAATGACCATTTCCAAATACCTCCTGGTTTCATTACATCATAATGATACCATGACTATTTATTTATACTGACTGTCCTTCTATTTTGTTTTTGTAATACTAGGAGCACGAAATTTTAGTTACATATAATAATCTAGTGGGTTGAGTGGATAACTTTCTTTTTTTAATAAAATTTATATTCTAGATGTTCGATGAAGTTGTTTGGGTTCAACACGCTGTTGACAGGGCATCTAGTCATTTGGGGATATACCTCTTAATGTACTATTCATTTAATTTAATGTATAATGATGTCCTGTATCTCTTGTAAATGGTGAAAAATATTTAGTGCTATTTGTTTGCTATCTAGGTTTTAGTATTGTATTTCTGGTACACTCTGCGTGTCCAGATTTGGTGAAAGAAACACTGATATCATCAATTAAAAAAAAATTAAAATGTTCACATATTAGGTAGAGATTTTACGTTGAGGAAGAGGACTTCATTTCTAAGCTAAATGAATGTTTCTTTCATCCCAAAGAGTGGTGACAGCCATTGATCATTCAATCAGCACTTTGGTGTTTGCCAGTGGGCAGGTACACATAAAGATAAAGGCGAGAAAGTAATCTGAAATTATTTTTGTTTCCTGCATCTTTTCAGAAGACATTTTTCTAATATATTCCAAATGTGTTTGAACAATCCCTTTCCATTCATATTTTTTTTGTTCTAAATACTTGTTAGTCAGAATGCATTTCTACATAATGAATACTTGGTCAGTGAGAAAGACCATGCTGATTTCTGAAGCTACTTATCCTTTATTTAGGAAGTTTTAAGTTTAAGGTGGGATTTCATTAATTCATTTGAATTTCCAGTGTATATAATCAACTAATGGTATTTACTTGTATGTTAGTAAGCATTGTATATGAAATATGTCTATTTTATATTTCTCAATGATTATCTTGAAATACCTTATGAATGTGTATTATAATATAAATATCTATAAAGTTTTAAGCCTTTTGTTATATTGGTTTCCTTAGGTCAATATGAAAAGAAAAGCTATTTTTGCATTATTTTCATGGTGGAAGATGTGGGACAAATTAAAAAAAAAACTATCTGTATTTTATCACTTCATTTATGTACATATTTAAGAGTTTATCTAATAATGAATCCTTAAACTGCTTTGTGAAAATAGGCTTTTCTATTCTGATAGCTTTCCCTTTTGCTGCCCTGCTTCCATGAACAGGTCCATATTTTCTGCAAGCTATTTGCGAACGTGTCAGCCATCTGCAGCTGAGTGATTAGTGAGGTGCAAGAATATGTATCCTGTGTTGGGTCCCCATTGGCCAGTTACTTCTGTTTTATTGTTTTAATTATAAAGAATCATCTTCATTGTGACATGTTCTACGGCATTTGTATGTGAAAATGTATCCTCAAGTGTTCATGTACTTTTAAATGGTACTATAATTTTGAGAGATATTAATCGGAGATGAATTTGGGGCATCACTAAATATCGCCAGCACGGGTTTGAGCTGCATCGTGGCACCAAAAGTGGAAGTTACGTTTCAATTTTAACTGACTGCTATATGGCAAGTAAACAGGTTTAATTGTGTTATTCACCTCATTGACTTTAATGAGTCAATAATAGATGTAATAGGCACCTCAGGACCAGATGGCATAGGGTAAAAAGGCCCCATGAAATACCATATTTTCATCTCAAGTATCTGATAAATATGTTAACTTCCGGCATTATGGCAATTGTTGAAATTTCTTAGCAGCTGGTCAGTTATTCTACACGGCAGGAGCCACTGGGTGCTGTTTACAACTTAAGTTCCTGGTTTCATATTCGTAGACAGAGTGAGGGTGAAAAAATAAGAAAACTTCCTGAAGTGTAATACACTATCATAACTGAGTATCTGTATAAAATTGATTTATTAAATTAAAATTGTGGGGAATTACCTTGAAAAGGATTATATCTGCCCCTCTGACTTGCACACACCTTGTAGCTTAATGCCAATTGGTAAAGTGGCACCAGCAAATTGTGTGGAGAGAACCACATTCAACTCTTAACACTGCATTTGTCTGTGGTCCTTACATCTGCAGTCTATTTTGTGGGGAGTAATTAGAACTGTTTCTTTAAGGATGCTCAATAACATCCTTTTCTTTAAATAAGAAAATCCAAATATGTTTCCTTTTGTAGTACCTAAAAGCTCAGTTTCTAGTTAATGTTAAACGACTACCTTAGATGTTAAAGAAATGTTTTCTACAGTTTGTACATGATTACGTTCATGCAAAACCAAATAAATACTCACCTTGTAAAATTAACATTATGTTGCAATAGAATTTGTATTTCTTCTGATAAAAACTTTACAATCCAGAAATGGCACTAATGCATATTCAAGAGTTTAAGGATCATGGGCATTGAGTTTTAATGAGAACAATGCACTAAGGCCTTTTTCAGTTCATCTTCTTTGCTGTAGTTTAGGCATTTTCCCGGTGTGTTTATTACTCATAATCTTAGTAGCAGCTTCATGCCATTCTGTCTAGGACATCTCACTATTAGGATTCTATCTTTGATGGCAGAAGAGCAATGCCTGTTGGCCTGCCCACAAATCAAAAGGTGGCATTGAAGGATTCATGTGTGAGAAGATGAATTCCAACATCATGAAGTTTTCTTTGTTGGCAACAGGACTTTCATTTCTTTGATTTGTGTAGATTGAAACTGCTTTTCCTACAGAAGTAAAGAAGTTCTTATATAATTTAAGATTTGGTCCTAGGAAGGTATATCCAACCTCTGGAAATGGCAGTGTAAGTAATTAAGGAAAGTTCATCTGGTAAGAAAAATAATTAGAAAAACTGGACTTTTTCTTTTAATCTGAAGAAATGCCTTGAAAAAAATTGCAAGATTCAGTATAACTGAGTTGGAGCGTTAAATCCTCAGGGAAACATGATCATCACAAAATATAAAGCAGAGACCTCAGAGAGACAAGGGGAATCTTGACAGGCCCCCAGCATCATGAAACACAGATGGAAGTTCAGGATGTGCCTCAAACTGAGGCATGTGGATAAACCAACCTGTATTTAGTTTGAGATTCTAACAGAACCCACACTAAAGAGCCCATCCTGCACTAAAAGAAATGAACAAGAAAAAGAGGCAGCTCCTCTGACGACCGAGAGCCTGCCTTTGTCTGCAGTCAGGGAACGTAGAACTGCCATTGTAATTTAGGATCTTAGAACAAAAATCTTCCTGAATAATAATAGAATGTTGCCTTGTAATGCAGACTATTTCTCAAATTTTCAAATTGACAATATGATGTACCATTTAAACAAATAAGCAAAGAATTGTTTTTTTAAGAGAAAAAATAGAGAAAGTGAAGAGTGATAGTGGATATATCACATACAAATTTGAAAGTAACTATGTATAAGTATATTTTTAACAAAATAATATGCCAGATTAAGAACTATAGAAAAATAAATCAAATGAAAACTTGAGAGCTGCATGAAAATAGATGCAATTAAAAACACAAAAAAAACATATTTAACAGTAGAGTGAATACAACTAAACAAAGAATGAATGAACTGAATTTTATGAGGAATATATCTTAAAATAAAATGCAGACTAAAAACAACAGCAAAATAAAATGACTGTAAAGAAATGGAGAATATATATATATTGTTTAAAGTTTGGTTATATAGGTAATTAGAACAAAATAGAATAGAATAAAATATATTTTAAATATAATAATAGAACATTTTAAAACTAATTAGAATTATCAGGACATTGTATTAAAAGCACTATAATAAATTTATCACATCCAAGAAAACTGCTAAAAAACAAAAGTTATGCCTAGTTAGAAAAATTGTGAGAATATTTTCAAAGGGAAATAGCAAGAAATAGAGTGGATTTTGCTATAACTACATGACCTTGCAATTATATTTCTGAAAAACAAAACAAAACCCAAAAATCTATCAACCATGCACATTCAAAATGCACTCCAAATATCTGTACCCAAAAAGCAGGTGTTAAATTGTCACCGTCATACTTAAAAATATACTAGGGAAAAAAATGATCTTCAAAATTATAACAAGTTAATTAAGAGGTTAAAAAAAGTGAGGAACACATGTGGTACATTTATAAAATAATATTGAATAATTTTAAAAAATAAGAATGTAATTTTGAAATTATATATAGTACAAACTACAAACATCTTCTAAACCAAGGATAGAAATCTATCTAAATTGCTTTGAGAACACATGAAATATTTACAAAAAATAGTCCTTTCATACACGGGTGTTTGTTAAGCAGCAGAAATTTTGTCCCCACCAAAAGACATTTGAATTTAATGGTTGAGTGGAGAGGAGTGTGCTGCTGCTACTGTGTTATTGGAGGCCAGAGACACCACTGAACATACTGCAATGCACAGCACCATCTCAAAGAAAAAAAAGAATTATTTTATCCAAATTGTCATGGGGTGGAGCCTGTGGCTCAGTGAGAAGGGTGCCAGCCCCCTATACCCACGGTGGCCAGTTCAAACCTGGCCCCAGCCAAACTGCCACAAAAAATAGCCAGGCATTGTGGGGAGCATCTGAGTCCCCACTATTAGAGAGGCTGAGGCAAGAGAATTGCCTAAGCCCAGAAGTTGGAGGTTGCTATGAGCTGTGATGTCACAGCTCTCTAAGGGCAACAAAATCAGACTCTGTCTCTTAAAAAAAAAAAAAAAAAATATATATATATATATATATATGTATATCTCTATATCAGTAGTGATATGGCTGAAAATCCTTATTCTAGTCCATAAAATCAAATTGCAATTGAATTTCAGAATAATGATCTCATATAAAATATACCCCCATGAACACCAGGTAATTAAGCTTGGGCGAAAAAATGGTAACAGAAAAAAATCCCATCTGTTAGGAAATAGCATTGTATAATATACTTTTCAAAAATTCATGAGACAAAGAAGAGTTGATAGATACTCAAATATTTAGACTTAAATTGTTTAAGATTTAAAGTTCCATACTTAGAAAATACAGGGTTTTAAAGGAAAGAATGTAGTTGTCAATGTATATAACCAGGAAGAAAATAGAATAAATAATAAACATCAAGAAGTTAGAAAAATAATAAGAAATTAATTAGAATAATGGAAATAAAACAATACAAATGAGTGAATTTCATTGAACAAATATGTAAATTTCAACTATTTATGTTTTTAAAAATGTAAGCCAACTAGCAAATGGAGGGAGTTTTCTTTATGTGATAAAATTATCTACATTTAGGGGTCAAAAAGTGCTGAAAATTTAAGTACTTTGAGAAATCAAAACAAACAATATTTTGGCACCAGCCACATGAGCTAGCGGGTCAAATCCAGCCCGGGGCCCACCAAACAAATGACAGCTGCAACCAAAAAATTGCCGGGTGTTGTGGCAGGCCCCTGTAAGTCTCAGCTACTTGGGAGGCAGAGGCAGGAGAATCCCTTGAGCCCAAGACTTGGAGGTTGCTGTGAGTTGCGATGCCACGGCACTCTACCCAAGGTGATAGCTTGAGGCTCTTCCTCAAAAAAACAAAACAAAAAACAAAACAAACAAACAATAAACCCCAACAATATTAGAAAATAAGATACCAATACAGACTCAAGAGTAATTGAAAGACAACAAGATACTACTGTGATAAACCTTAAAGGAATAAATCTGACAATATATGTGAAATGAACACATTTCTAGAAGAAGTTACCAAATTTCACCAAAGTAGAAAATGTAACCAATCATTTATCAGAAGGAAAAAAAAAAAAAAAGAAATCTACAGTTGAAGTATTCTCATTTAGAAAACTATTGGCAGATGATTCTGTGGTGAGATCTAACAAATATTCAAGTAAGTTATAATGTCTTGTTACCCAAGATATTCACAGAAAACTCTAAATGAGTGAGTTCCTTCCAAACATAAGTTCAAAACCTTAGCTTGGTTATAAGAAAGGCAAATTCCGATTAGGTATTTGTCATAAATATAAATATAGTTAAAAGGATTTGCATAGTAAATAAAAAGCATATTATATCATGATCAAGTAGGATTTATTCCAGGAAGATAATATTATGCAATGTTTTAATATCAGTGTAAGTCACTAAAAAAAGTAAAGTTTAAGGTTATGTGACTAATGGATAAGAAAGAAAGAATTTTAGAATTTTATAAATAGTATCTGTTAATATGAAAAGCTTTTAAAAAAACTAAGCATGGAATGTAATGTTCTTAATCCAATGAAAGATGTTTACAATTAATCTTAGGAAAACATGATACTTAATGGTAAGATGTAAATCACTTTTTCCTTGTGAACAAAACAAGCTTGCTTTAAACACAAATTACATGAAATATTTTACTCAAATACTAGGGAAAATGAATAAGTGAAATTTCTAACAAATAGTAAAAATATGTATTTTAGAAAATACTCTTATGTGATTGTGAATTTAGAAAACCCACAAAATCTACATATTTTTAGAGAATTAGGAAGTCAGTTTAGCACCAAACAGGAATGCAAAAAAAAGTGATCATATTTGTCAATACTGCCTAGTTGAAACGTGACTTTTTAAATGGGAGAAAGTACAATAATGCGAACATTTTTTCACATACCCAAGAAAGATCCAGTGAGAATTTTCATTATTTTTCATAGATATTTAAAAAAATAAAACAAATTTATAAGACCAGTAAAGAAAGGGCTATAATATGTTTGTGGGTGATAATATTCCAAAAATACCATTTTTCCCCAAATTTAAGTATCATTTAACGTTGTATCCTTTGTGAACTAAGCAATATTTTTTTGTCAAAATTGATGTGTTGACTCAAATATTTATCCAAAATTACAAACAACCATAAGCCATCAAGGCCATCCTGGAAAAAAGTATAGGAGGCTTGACATCACCAGATTTAAGCTTGAAACTTGAAATAACACTTAATTTAGTATGACAGTGGGTGAGCACAGACAAATACACCAAGGGAGTGCAATGAAGGTTAGTGATAGTCCCACCTAGAGATCCTTTCCTGATGAGCATGAAGTTGGCATTGCTTGGACAATGGCAAAGCCAGCTGATTCGGCGCTGGGAGCACGCCCATCTTTGTATAACATAATTATAATTATTTTCTGTAATTAATATAAACTGAGATTAATAAAATAATGGATTGAAGGCAAAATGGACATTGACATTTTAATGTTAGATGAGGACTTGTGAATGTAGAGACTCATACACTACTACAACACGCAAGATGTGGTAGGTTCTGCCACACTGAAAAGTTCACTGGTTTCTTTCAGCATCAATTCTCCATTCTTACCTCTTAAGTCCAGGTAACCACTGATTTGTGTTCTGTCTCTACGGTTTTGATGTTCCAGAATTTTACATACTAGGAATCTACCATATGTAGCACTTTGTTTATGGCTTCTTCCAATTAGTGAATGATTCTGAAATAATAATACATAGCTTTACTCATCAGTCATTTTTTAAAATCATATCATGGATGTACCATAATTTGTTTATCCAATTACCAGAATGATGTTTTGTGTCCAGTTTGAAACTATTCTAAGTAAAGCTGCTATGAATTCTGGCACATAAACTTTATGTGGATATATGTTTCCACTTCTCTTGAGTAAATATCAAGGAATGGGATGGCTTGTTTACATTTCAAATATGCTTAATTTAATAAGGAACAGACACATCATTTTCCAAGGTACTTGTGCCCATTTGTATCCGTACTAGCAAATTAAGAGTGTTCTGTTTACTGCACATTCTCATCAGTATTTGATATCATTGGTCTTATTATGGTTTTAATTTGTTTTGTTAATGATTAGTCATCATTAGATGCATTAGATGTTTCTATGCATAATATGACTCCTTTAGCAAAGTATTCACTTTAATAATTTAATCATTCAAAAATTGCATTCTTTAGCTTTTTATTGAGGGATAAGAATTCTTTATATACTCTAGATACAAAGTACCATAGGAGTTATATAATTAGTTGTAATTAGTTATATAATTATATAAATATTTTTCCCTACATGGCTTTTATTTTTGTTTCTTACAAGAAATTTTGAAGGATAGACGTTTTTAATTTGATAAATCCAGTTTTTATTTTGTTTTAAATGTTATTGTTTGAAAATATTTTTAAGAATTTTAATTTTGAAAAATTCATTTTACATGAAGCCAAAGATATAAAAACTATGGGATAAGTTCTAAATTTTAGAATATGGTCAGCGGAGATCATAAACTTATAAAAAGTTCCATTTTGAAATAAATGTCAGAAATATCATAACTGATAATTTTGTTTATTAGTAATTGGTTCTAAAAGCCTTCAAATGTTTCTCACAATTAAAAATCTTTCACTAAAAAACCTTTACCAGAAACTTTATCATAAATTTCTGTGTTATTTATTAAAAATTTTCAAATTTATCCTTTTGTAACTTTTAGATGAAATATATAAGTAATATAGAATTGAGTTAATTTTATCTATTGCTATCATTTGTTTCACATGCACTATTTAAATATAAGGATGTGTAGTATTACAGGATTTAGACAGACCGTACCCTAAACAAGCTTAAATAAATTGAGCCATTAGCAACTCACTCTTGCAAAAAACTTATGTTGATATATCTACATGTGTTAGAGGACAAATTAATCTCCATGGAGACTATAATAAATTAATGTTATTGCTTAAAGTTTGTACACTCTCAACATATGTAAAATTTTGATTATGAAGACTAAAGTTCAATGGTAACTATGTTAATAGTTTAGAATGGGAATAAACAAATCCTCCATTTCTGTCTGCAGGAAGAATATTTTTCATCACTGATATTACTTTAGAATTGCTGACACAGGGTCATGGTAATATAGTTGTTTGCAACATAATGACAGTACTTAGAATTGACACACATGTAGTATCTGTGTGTGTACCTCTAAGTACATAAATATATGAACATGTGTATATATGTGCATGTACATATGAGAGAGAGAATAATGTAGTACAGTAAAATACAGATCACCCAATAGGAAAATAGACAGGAATAAAGGACTTAAAGGATAACAAATGGTCAGCAAACATCTGAAAAATTGCCCAACTTATTTAGAAATCAGAACTGACAACACCACAGTGTGTATAAACACACTCTCAACAGAATTTGTATTGAAAACAAAACTGACAAAATACAAGATCTGATCTGGGACATTGATCTTATTACTATGATCTTACAGATATTATGAGGACAGTTTAAAATGGCAGTATTGTATCAATAGCAGTTTCCCAATTTTGATAATTGTATTGTGGTTTTGTAGGAGAATGCCCTTGTTTTTCAGCAAAAACACTGAAATTTTATTCATTGGGATCAGAAGGATGGAAGTTTGTTTCTGGAGAATTATTTTAATTTACTTATTCTTTTTTTTTTTTTTTTTTTGTGGTTTTTGGCCAGGGCTGGGTTTGTACCTGCCACCTGTGGCATACGGGACTGGAGCCTTACTCCTTTGAGCCACAGGCTCTGCCCTGGAGAATTATTTATAGTAGCACCAAACTGGAAACAACCTAAAAGTCCATCAAGAGTAGAATAGATAAATAACTATTGCTATATTCATAAAATTGAATTAAATGTAGCCACACAAGTAACTGAACTATTGTTACATGAAATGATATAGATAAATCTCTCAAACATGGCATCGTTCTAAAGGAGAAGAGACAGAGGAACACCTACTTTTTATTATGCTATTCCTGAAACGTTGAAGAACAGACAGATCTGATCAGGGGTAACAAAAAACCTGAATGGTGGTGACTTCAGGGTATAGACCTGAGTATTGACGGAGGTGCCACAGTGGGCTTCCAAAATGGTGATGCCATTCCATTTCTTGACTTAGGATGATGCTTCTTCACATGTATTCAGTTTGAAACCATTTATTAAGTTATACAATTATGTTTTGTATACTGTCTTGTTGTATGCCATTGCTATATACAAAATACTTAGGAATAGAACAAAATAGGTAAGTTGGCAATTACATAGTTTCTTAACATTTTCTCTTTAGACCCCTCTGACTCTTTTCTCTGTCCCAGTCCTATTTTCCCAAGTCTATGAAATCTACAATTAGTATATGATCTTGGAGATATTTTAGCCATTTTGGCACAAGTTATGTCAATCTTAAATATTTCTGTAATAATACTCCAGAGAGGTTTGGGATTTGGAACCACAGACATACGTTTTCACTTTGTACACACTGAACACGTTGACGATCTTATGGGAGAAGAAAATCCGTGTCAAAGGCCAGGACACAGATACCTTATCTTCCATATCATAATACCGTTCCGGTGTTTTAGTAAAGCAAAGCTCTATTGATTTTGCCTTACTTATACCTGATTAAAACAGGCTAGGTCATTTTAAAGAGCAGACTCCTGCCTTAGGCAACCTAATTATAGGTTTTCCTATTCTAGATATGAACACAGTATCTTTTTTTTTTTAAATTTTCAAAGGGGTCCCTTACACATGCTTTGGGTAATTTAAAAGCACTTCCTTCTTAAAATACATGTATACACTTACATGTATCAATGACCCTTGAAAGATAAGAGTTATTAAATGTGGAAGACCAATATTTTCCTTTATTCATTAATTCATTTGTTTAAAATTTGCTGCCATAACACCTCTACCCTGATATGAGCATTTTTCAAATGGCCTTTGAGTTGATGTTTCGGGGTCCCCCAAATGCTCACTTGCTTCTCTGTGGAACTTGTGGGCATTTTTTATGTCCCCTTTCAAAACCTCCAGCTTAACAATCAGCAAACTGTACAGGTTACCTTGTAAAGCCATTATTTGGGGGGTTGTTCTTTTTGTTTGTTTATTTTAGGAATGAAGTCTATTCTTCTATGCTGTGTAACACCTGGAATGGGTCTATTCTATACAAATGACAATTAATACCGATGTCCATGAGAAATACAGGGCCCCATACCTTAGATACCTCATTATTTTGAATAGTTTTAAAATATAATCCCTGAATTGTCTTCAAATGTTTTGAAAAAATTATTCTTCATTGTGTAGAAGAAATAAGAATAGTAGTAAAGATTAAAAAGATAAAATTTAAAATAGGAAGCTCTTTTAGATATACAACATAATATGATAGACTACACAGGACAATATTATATGACTTCATGAAAATAAAAACAGATAATATAATTTCAGAATAAAAAATTTTATCTAGGGGAAGAAAAGTAGAAACCAAACAAAAAACTTACAAAATAAAGTTTTATCTACTAAGATTGAATTTGCAAAAGATGCTCATTTGTATGAATTCATTATTATAGACTTAATTATGAGAGTATATTGAAAAGAAATAGATGAAAATAAAATTGTGATTTTTGCTTTTTTCCTTAAAATATTAGATATAATTTCACAAAATAAGTAAATAGAGATCTGAGTGAACCAGTGTTGGACGCTCCTATTTATATTATAAAGAGAAAGATAAAAAAGGAAAGGTTCACTAATTTACTGTCAAGTTAAAATTTTTATTTATTTTATATCTAATGACTTATCTGAGGCAAGGGATCCTCTGATGAAAAATCACTCAGGGCCAATGTTTCACACATGCCCATAAAAATGAAGAATATAATGTTGACTGTGGATTATTATAAAAATCCAAAAGTAATAATTATACTGCTAATATAATAGAATGATCTACCATATTCCAGAAAGGACTATAAAAGAAAATAAGGTGTTGTTATAAAGTTTCAAACTGTCATAAAGAGTAAATATAAAAGGGATTTTTAAAAATTATATGCTATTATTACTATCCACAGATATAAATGTATGTTAAGCAGTTTACAAAATGATTTTTATATTGACTTCAAAATACGTTATGCAAATAAGCATGGGAAGGGAATATTTAAAATGTATCCATAGGAAGTGAGAAATACAGGTCTCTTTTTTGGTAGAAAAAGAGCCATACATCCAATGACATGTGTCATGTGAAATGTCCCTCCTCAAAGAAAATGGGCTGTGGCTCAAAAGTGGAATGTGAATGTGAAAAGTGGAATGTTTTATGTTTGATCACACAAAATGCCCCTTATTATTTGGAAAACAAACAAAAAAACTTTGTTGATGAAAGTATAAGTGATCTAATAATATTATTAATTCATTTTCTTAAAATTGCAAAGATTAGTTTAGGATCTGGTACAGGTAGAACAATGAATTAAATCCTGAGATTGGGAGAATTAGATTAGACGAGTTTTATTTTTTTAATTTTATTTTAATTTTTTATTGTCTTTATTATTAAATCATAGCTGTGTACAACAGTGCAATCAAGGGGTACAATGTGCTGGTTTCATATACAATCTGAACTATTTTCATCAAACTGATTAACATAGTCTTCTTGGCATTTTCTCAGTTATTATATGAAGACATTTGTATTCTGCATTTAGTAAGGTTCACCTGTACCCCTCTAAGATGTATCATAGGTGTGGCCCCACCAATTAATTACCCTCCCTCCATCCCAACATCCCCTCTCCCCTCCCTACCTTTGCCCCTTTCCCCATATTCTTGTGCTATAATTGGGTTATACCCTACATACGAAAGCTATAAATTAGCTTCATAGTAGGTCTGAGTACATTGGATACTTTTTCTTCCATTCTTGAGATACTTTGCTAAGAAGAATATGTTCCACCTCCATTCATGTAAACATGAAAGAGGTGAAGTCTCCATCTTTCTTTAAGGCTGTGTAATATTCCATGGTATACATGGACCATAATTTATTAATCCATTCGTGGATCGATGGGCACTTGGGTTTCTTCCATGACTTAGCAAGTATGAATTGGGCTGCAATGAACATTCTGGTACAGATGTCTTTGTTATAATGTGATTTTTGGTCTTCTGGGTATATACCTAGTAAAGGAATTATAGGATCAAATGCCAGGTAAATTTTTAGATCTCTAAGTATTCTCCAAACATCCTTCCAAAAGGAA
>CAUYON010161416.1:0-18413 GCA_963573935.1 Arctocebus calabarensis
CAGAGCTAACTCTAATCCCATTCTCCAGGGCTCCACCCTGGTGACCTTGTCATCTCTCAAAGGCTCTACCTCCAAACACCATCACACTTGGATTGGGGTTTATGTTGATTCCGCCTCATGATTATTTTTCACTGTTGCCTAAGACCATCCTCCCAAAATGATGCTTTTAAGATATTTGTCTACTTGTTCATGTTCTATCCACTAGGATTTGACTTCCATGACTTTTGAGACTTTATCTCATTCACAGCTATTTTCCCAGTGTCCAGAGCAGTTTTAAGTACATAGTAGGTGTTTAAGAAATATCTGTCAAAATATCTGTAGTATTCCCTTTAGGGTTAGAAGATAATTTTTTAAACCCCAATTTTGTACAAATTTGATGTGTAACTATGGCAAGTAATTTAAACTCTCTAAACCTTGATCTTCTCATCTGTAAAATGAGAGATTTTATTTTTGTTTCTGGAAATACAGAAAAGTAAGTAGTCTGAAAATCCTCCCTTAATAAAACTGAATTTTAAAAAGGTTGAATAAAATATAGGTAGCTGTAAAGTTTGTGTGCAATTTAAAAAAGTATGCAATTTAAAATTACACACAAACTTTATGGCTATCCTGTATAACAGCAGTCCAATCTTCTTAAAACCATAGCTGAGCTTTTAAGTAAGGAAGGAAATTTGCCAGAAGACAGAGAGGGAGTAATTTAGAAAGGGTGTAAACTAGTAGTATACCAGCTGCATAATAGGCTACCTAGAAATTTAGCTTAGAACACAGCCATTTTGTTACCTTTGGTGGAGATGGCAGAAATTATCCCAGTTTGTCTAAGAGCTTTCAATACATATCATACATAATTAGCTCCCCCAAAATATACTCCAAAATTACAAAACATGTAAGGACACCCCAGTAGCAAACACTATAAGCAACAGGATTAGCTCTCCAATAATAAATAAATAAATATCATACATATATTAATAATATGTATTATTTATATGATAGAGCTAACAGAGACCTTAGAATAAGTCTTTTTAAAATGAAAAAAAAAAAGAGTAATCCTCACACTTTGGGAGACTGAGGCAGGAGAATCACTTGAGGCAAGGAGTTTGAGACCAGCCTGGGCAACATAGTGAGACCACATCTCTGGAAGAAACAATTTTTTTAAATTATGGTGGCATATGCCTATAATTCTACTTACTTGGGGGGCTGAGGCAGGAGGATTTCTTGAAGCTAGGAGTTCAAGGTTAAAGTGAGCTATGGTCTCAACACTGCAGTCCATCCAGGGCAACAAAGTGAGGCCCTGTCTCTAAACAAGTAAATTAAATGAAAAAAGAAATAAATGGAAGAATTTAAGATTTAAGAAAACAGCATGTCCCAGCAGGGGTGGGGGACAAGCCCACTGAAAGAAAAGTACTTCTGAAAATAAAAAATAAAGTGTTGAAATGAAAAACCTAGTGGATAGGTTAAAATGGTGAAAGATTGCACACCAAGTAGGCAATGTTTTTCACTCTGCATCACGGGGCTTAGATGGGGTCTTGATCTCATGCTCTCATTTCACAGACATGGAGGAAGGGGCCCAGTGGGATAAAGTGACGTGCCAAGACCACTAGCCTGGTTGGCTCAGGCTTCAGGCTGGGTCTCTGTTCTCTGAAAATGTTTTAATGTGGAAAACAGAGGTTTGTTTTGTGTGGTTAGAGGATTGGACTAGAACCAGTGGATGGCTAGAAGACAAATTTTGGGCTTGATAGAAGGAAAAGTTTTCCAGTAATTGGCAGTGACTGCACTGGGCTGCCTTTTGAGGCAGTGAGCTCCTGACTTCCAACCCCCAAACCTTCTACTCCTAAAACTTTATGATTTCTGTCTTTTCTTCAGAGTGTTAGAGAAAAAGAGAGAGAAGAGATTTGAAGAGATTCAGGGATCAGGACTTTCTTACTCAAGATTGATTGACTCATTGCCTCATAGATTTATTAATTGATGCATTGCCCATTTTTTGACCATTTGTTGTGTGGTTAAAAAACGATACCAGGCACATAAAAATGAATGACTTCTGATTCCATTTTTGAGACATTTAGGAGGTCACATAGCCCATCAGTGGGAAACTAGGACTTGAATTCAAATGTCCCTCCTGCCTGGCCAGTCAGTGCTGTTACCATTGGGCGGGAATTTCATAGGTGTATGTGAATGACTAGTCTGGCTGTAGTTGGAAGTTGTAGCAAAGAGCCCGTTCAGCAGGGAAGTGGTGCATATGATATATGAAAGGATCATTAAACCATTGCTGTGTCTCTCTAGATGAGGGATACTGTGGCATCCAATGTTGGGAGAGAAGAGAAGGCAGAGAAGGTAGTGTACTAATTGGAAAATCATCTGAGAAAAAGAGATGAGTGAGGTTGAGCTTCCTTATCTCCTGTTATTAGGCTACTATTGCTGCTGTAACAACCACCAATTTAGCGGCTTAAAGCAACAGAAATATGTTCTCTTAACAGTTCTGGAAGTCAGAAGTCTGAAATGAATCTCATGGGGCTAAAATTAAGTGTTGGAAGGGCTGGTTCTTTCTGGATGTTCCAGGGGAGACTCCATTCCTTGCTTCTTTCCACTTCTTGTGGTAATTGGCATTCGTTGATTTGTGTCTGTATCACTTTAATCTCTGCTTCTGTGGTCACATTGCCTTTTCTTCTTTCCTCCTATCTCTCTTTTTTCTCCCTTTTAGAACATGTGTGATTACATTTAGTCACAGATTAAATAGGGCTCACCTGAATAATCCAGGATATTCTCCCCATCTCAAAATCCTTGGCTTAATCACGTTAGCAAAGTCCTTTTTGCCTTATGAGGTAATTAGGACCTCAATATCTTTGGGGGCCATTATTCACATCCATGGTGGCTGATCCGACTGCCACTAAGATGAGGAAGAGTTCATCTAAGAATAGCCTAAGGAAAGGGGAACACAGAAAGGAATACTTTGCTGTTCTAACACCTTCTTTTCTTCACTCTTTTTTCTTTTCTTCTAAGCTGAGAGATAACATATTATTTTGTCTCCATTTCTGGGCTCTTTTTGATTTGTAAAATGTAATTATTGAGTCAATGGAAAAGGCCCTTTATAAATAAAAAAATGGCTAGGGGATCATGGATAATAACATAATGAATACTTGTTTACTAACCACCTAGTTTAAGAACTAGAACAATTACCTTCATTGTATGAATATACCACAGTTTACTTACCCATTGAACTTTTGATCCTCGTTTGGGTTGTTTCTGGATTTTTCTTTTTTCTCTTTTTCATTCTTTTGGAAAGAGTGCTACAGTGAAAATTCTTGTATATGTTTTCTAGTGCACCTGTGTACAGATTTCTTTAGGACTGGGATGACTGAGGCAGAAGGTATCTGCATCTTCTGCTTGGCCAAATAATGTAAATTAAACTTCCATAGATAAGTGCATCTGTGTTTGGGCTCTTTATTCTGTACCATTGATCAATGTGCCTGACCCTACACCAGTACCACATTGTCTTAATTACCATAGCTTTATGAAAATTCTTGATATCTGGCCTGGCAAGTGCCCTACTGTTTTTTCTTCATAAATTGTTCTCCAAAATGATTTTCCTTCTGCAGGGGACAGGATTTCATTTGCGCCATTATCTTTACCATCACTTGATATTGTCACACTTTAAAATTTTTGCCATTCTGGTGGGTACAGAGTGGAATCTCATTATGGCTTTAATTTGCATTTCCCTGAATACTAATGAGATTGAACTCTTTTCATATGTTTATCAACCATTCATGTTCTTTTGTCTGTAAAGTGCCTGTTCAAATCTTGCCAGTTTTTTCTTGTCCTTATTGTATTGACTTATAGCAATTCTTTAAATCTTCTGGGTATTAATCTTTTGTCATTTGTTACTAATGTCTTCTCCCAGTTTATGAGGGTTTTTTTTTCATTTTATTAATGATGTATCTTGATAAACAAGCTTTTAATATTAGTGCTATAGAGTTACCAATTTTTTTCGCTTTTAGTTAGTGCTTTTTCTGTGTCCTAGGAAAACCTTTCCTCTTTGAAGTTATGAAAATGTTTTTCTCTATTGCTCCTAACAGGTTTATAGTTTTACATATGCAATTAATTTCTTAATCCATTTTGATTTGATTTTTGTGTATGATATGAAGCAATAGACTCATTTTTTCCATATAAAAAACCAATTGTCTCAGTACCATTTATTAGAAAGTTCATCCTTTCTCTTCAGATCTGCAGTGCCCAGCCTGTCATAATTTAGTTTCCATAATGTGCAGTCCTATTTCTTGGCTTTTCATTCTGTACTACTGAACAACTTTTCTAGTCTGATGTCAGTACCATACCATGTTAATAACTAAAGCTTTGGGGCGTCACCTATGGCTCAATGGAGTAGGGCGCCGGTCCCATATGCTGGAGGTGTTGGGTTCTGGAGGTAGTGGGTTCAAACCCAGCCCCGGCCAAAAATAAATAAATAAATAAATAAAGCTTTAGGAAAAGTTATCTGGTGTGGGCAAGTTCTCTCACCTTGTTCTTCTTTAAAAGTACCTTCAAAAATGCTTTTCTTGGGCAGCGCCTGTGGCTCAAAGGAGTAGGGCACCGGCCCCATATGCCAGAGGTGATGGGTTCAAACCCAGCCCTGGCCAAACTGCAAAAAAAAAAAAAAAATGCTTTTCTCTTCCACATACATGTTTACAATTAGCTTAAAATTACGTGTTACAACACACACACACACACATATTTGGGAATTTTGATTAGAATAGCATTAAATGTATGGAATAACATAAAATTGATGTTCCTAATTTGTTTGTTGCAATCCATTAATATAGTAGCTACCTCTATTTTTTTAGGTCTTCTTTAATGACTCCCAATAAAATTTTACGATTTTTGCTATAAATGTCATACATGTCATTTGTATTTGATATTTGTTGATGCCAGCATATTTAATATCTTAATAAAATTTTCATCTTCCAACTGTTTGTTAAAAGAATGAAACCTTGCTAAACTGTAGATTCTTTTGGCTTTTCCAGATAGTCACATCATCTGAGAATAGTGCAGTGTTGTGTCTTTCTAGTCATTTTCCTTTTTATTTTCCCTTATTATCCCAAGTTAGGATCCCCAGTGGATGATGACTAAAAGTGATGAAGGCAGACATTCTTGCCTCATTCCTCAGTTAAAAAGGAATGTTTTGACATTTTCCTATAAAGTATGGTACTTTATAATTCTGAGAATTCTTTAGAATTCTCAGAAATATACTTTATTACTCTATAGTGATAGTTTGCTGTGAGTTTTTATAATGAATGATACTATATTTTTATCTAATCCTTCCATTGAGATAATAGATATTTTTTGGCCTTCAATGGTAGATTATATCAATTAATTTCACAGTTAAACCAACCTTGCCTTCCTGGATAAACCTAATTTGGTCATAAAATTATTTTTCTGTTTTGTAGTTTTAAAACAATCCTGGAGGTGGTGCCTGTGGCTCAATAAGTAGGGCGCTGGCCCCATATACCTGAGGTGGCAGGTTCAAACCTGGCCCTGGCCAAAACTGCAATAAATAAATAAATAAAAATCCTGGATTTGATTTTCTAATATTTAAAGTTTTTAAAAAGTTGTTTGGAAGTTGTCTGATTTTGATATCAAGATATGCTAACCTCATAACTAAGTTGGGGTGTGTCATGTTTTCTATACCCTGGAATAGTTTGTATAATATTGAATTCCTTTCTTGAATGTTTGGTGGAATTTGCCAGTAAACTCATCAGGGTCAGATGCTTTTTCTATGGGAAAATTTTAAACTACCAATTGAATTTCTTTAATCATTATAGATTTCCTCTGTCTGATCAATATTATTTTAGGACTTACTTCAGTAATTTTTTAAATTTATTGACTCTTAATAGTATTGCTTCTGTACCCTATTTATTTTCCCCTTTTCTTAAAGCACTCTCATTAGATATATAGTAGATGATCTTACTGTCTTTCAAATTTCTTCATGCCTTATTTCTGATTTTTCTTTTTTTGTTTTTTGTCTTGTTTTTTTGCAGTTTTTGGCCAGGGCTGGGTTTGAACCTGCCACCTCTGGCATATGGGGCTGGAACCTTACTCCTTTGAGCCACAGGTGCCACCCTATTTCTGATTTTTCTGTTGCTGCTACATTGTGGGATAATTTTCTGCATCTCTCCTCAGCCATATCTAATCAGTTGCTGGACATATGCACTGATTTTTAAATTTTATATTGGTTTAATATAAGTAAGCACTCATACAAATGATAAAACACAAATATAGTCTAGCAAGGAGGAGGGATGAAGAGGGAGAGAGGAGGGGAAAGGAAGAAGGAGTGCAATTGGCAGGAGGAAGTAGAGCATTTATTTGGTGGCATCTCACCTAAAGTGTATAATGTGAGAGTATTCAGCATGCTCCCCTGGGTGAGGAGCTCTCCTACAACTTGAACTTCACCTTGGAAGTAAGAACAATGTAACCTAAAAATTTGTTATCTCATATTAATGCGAAATAAAAAATTTAATCATTATACAGTAGAACCTCTGTAAGTTTACCATCCAAGGGAATATAACAAGCTGGTCAATGTACAGAAGTGGTTAATGTAAGGAACTAAGCCTATTGTAATAATATGTCCGTGTGGTATATGTCTGGTTTATGAAAATTAGGTCAATTCAATGAGGTGGTCAACTACAGAGGGTCTATTATGTTTTAGAAAGTCTATTTAGCTCTGTATCTAAAATGGCCATAGTTTATGATATCTGTTCCTTCTACATATATTAAATTTATTTTTATTCTTATAAACATATTTATGCTATTTTGTGCATCTAATAATTCTAGCATCTAAAGTACTTTTGAAGTACAAATCATCTGTTTCTTGTTTCTCTTGGCTCTCAGTTTCAAGGTGCATTATGTGTTTAGTAATTTTTTTTTCCACATGAACTTGTATTCCTAGAACTTTATCTGTAGAAATTTTTTGAGGCCTGGATTAAAGGTGAGTTCCTCCAGAGAAGATTAGTGTTTACTTCTGTCAAGGGATGCTACCAATATGGAACTACTAAGTAAATTCTTGAGAGTTTAAAAATTTGACCACTTGATTAGTGTAAATATGGGCTACAAACTTATGTTATGGCAGGCTAGTGATTACAGGTTTTTAGGGGAAATACTGTTTCCTTTCCACCTGCTGCTGTGATTAGAGAATGGGCATTTTCCTTTTTGTACCCTTACCCATGGTAGCAGGTTAGTCTCTACTCACCCTTTTACTGATGTTATAATTCTTTGGGGTCTATATTAGTTTCCTAGTTCTGCTGTAACAAAGTACCACAAACCAAGTGGCTTAAACAAACAAAAGTTTTTACTCTCACAGTTCTGGAGGCTAAAGTCTGAAAGCATTGCATTCTCAGTGACTTAAAGGCTCTAGAGAAGAATCTGTTCCATGCCTTTTCTCTTAGATTCTGGTGGTCACCAGCACTCTTTGCCCTTCCGTGGCTTGTAAAAGCATCACTATAATCTCTGCCTCCTTGTCACTTGGCATTCTCCCTGCTTCTATATCTCCTTTTTTCTTCTTATAAGGACACCAGGCATATTGCATTAGGGCCTACCCTAATGACCTTATCTTAACTCGATTACATCTGCAAAACACTATTTCCAAGTAAGATCACAAGTACAGGAGGTTAGAACTTCAACATGTCTTTTTGAGACACAGTTCAATCCTTAACAGAGTCTAAGTTTATAGGGGATTCCCTGGGTCAACATAACTCAAAATGTGGTCCAGGAACCACAGCATTACCTCCCCTGGGAGTTCACTAGAACAGTAAATTCTCAGACTCCCCAGATCTACTAGCTAAGACTCCCCAAGGGTGGGGCAACGATTTGTGTTAATGAACTCTCCAGGTTATCTCCTGCAGGCTGAAGCTGAAGGAACATTGCTCTAGACTGTATTTCTTGTATTTGACACTCTGTTAAGCCCTGTAATTTGAGGTTCAGAGCTTTAGTTAGCACGTGCTCTTAATTTATCTTTCCACTTTGACCTTATTTTTGGCTTCTAAACCATCCTTACACTGATAGACAATATCAATATGTTTAAATCTACTCTTTATATCGATTACATGTTTTGTTTAGAAAACTTTGAAACCCACAGAAAAGTTGAAAGAGCAGTGCATTGAGTACCTGTATTATTCTTACCTTGGCACATCTACTCCATCTCTTTCTATATAAACATACACATTTTACTTTTGTCTAACCACCCGAAAGTAGGCTACAGACATGATGCTACTTTACCCCAAGTACTTCAGCATGTCACTCAGGGACATGATGATTCTATATCAGTAGTTCTGAAACTTAGTGATCCTAGGACCTCCTTATACTCTTCTGTTTTTGTTTTAATTTATTTTTTTTGAGACAGAGTGTCAAGCTGTCACCCTGGGTAGAGTGCCATGGCATGATGCTCATAGCAACCTTCAACTTGGGCTCAAGCGATCCTCTTGACTCAGTTTTTCTATTTTTAGTAGATATGGCATCTTGCTTTTGCTCAAGCTGGTCTTTTTTTTTTTTTTGAGACAGAGTTTCACTATGTCACCCTTGGTAGAGTGCTGTGGCATCACAGCTCACAGCAACCTCAAACTCTTGGGCTAAAGCAATTCTCTTGCCTCAGCCTCCCAAGTAGTTGGGACTACAGGCACTTGCCACAACACCCGGCTATTTTTTGGTTGCAGTTGTTATGGTTGTTTAGCAGGCCTGGGCTGGGCTTGAACCTGCCAGCCTTGGTGTATGTGGCTGGCACCCTACTCACTAAGCTATGGGCGCCAAGCCCCCTTTATACTCTTAAAACCATTGACAACCCCCAAAACTTCATGTATCTTACATATTTCATTATATGCCATATTAAAAATAAAAGTGGAGACATTCGGAAATACATATTTCTTAATTAATTTTAAAATAACAAGAAAATTTATTATGTTAAAATAAGTAGCACATTTAAGGATAATAACTGTATTTTCCAGAACAGAAAATGGCAAGAAGAAGGTATTCTACATTTTTGCAAGTCTATTTCATGTCAAGGTTAACTGCAATGTGGAATCTGAAACCTTATTTATGAAGGCTGGTCTATCTTATACTTTGAGTGGATCTTTTATCTATGCAGAATTTTGTAACATTATGCATTGGTCATTTGGAAACTGTTGGTTCATCAAGTTAAATGTAGATTTTCAAATGTTGACATTTAAAAATATATAATATCCCAAAGACACACTCATTAGTGTCTCCGTTGAGCTCATCAGAAAAGTCTTTAAGTGTTAGGACACTGTCAAATTCATGGTAAGGTAGTGGACACAGATTTTTCAAAATTCTAATTTCTGTTTGAAATCTCAAATTATCATTGGCAAAAAATACTGTTTGTTTTTCTTGATGTAGCAGGCTCATTTCATTCATTTTCTAGAAAATCCTTGCAAGATGCTCAAGTCTGAATAACCATAGTTTGTTAGTCATTCAAATGACAGTGATGTTATGTACAAACTGGGGTAATTCAGCACACAACTCAATGAAACAAGTGCTTTGCTTCAAGGTAGTCATCACGCTCTGGTATGCAGCAGAAGTAATTTGTGTGTTCATTTCATCACAGAATATTAAAAACACCTGTACACAAATGATGATTTTTTTTTTTTTTACCGCATCATCAGTGACATTTTTAAATAAAATATGATTTTTTTTCCTACTGCTTCATAGTGAAGAAAATAATGACTACGCATGGAGTTTAGTGCCTCTGCCCTGATTCATGCAGAATAACCAGCGGCAGTTTTACCCTTTATTAAATGTTTTTACACCATCAGCACAAATTCAACACAATGAAAAAAAGGCCAATGTTTTGACTTCAGTGCTGTTTTGACTTCACAGACCATCTGAAAGGGTTCAGGAAACCCCTGAATGGCCCCCCGCCCCAAGGGTCTGTGGATCATACTTTGAGAATCACTTACTGTACTGTATAATCAAAAACTATTACCACACCTACAAAGTTCACCTCTAATTTCACACCTTCTTTTAATGGGAAATTGATACTCAGATTAACCCAAAATTAAAAAAAATTCCTTATTGGTACTTTTTTCTTGTTTTTATTTGAATTCAAATTAAAGTTCACACATTGAATTTGGCTGTTAGTCTTTTGACCAATCTAGAAGAGTACTCTCAATTTTCTGGATTTGTCAGACTTGTTCTCATGATCAGAGTGAAATCCAACAATTGTGGAAACAATACTACGTTGATGGTGAGTGCACCTCCTTTTGCCTCCTGCCAGGAAGACAGAGTGTCAGGCTGTCTCATTATTAGTGATGCAAAATTTGATCACTGTATTAAAAGATTCACTATGTCTTTGAATTCAGAATTTTTGTTGTTTTCAATGGGAGGTTAAGTCAGGTCTAAGGTTGCTGGAAACTGTGGTCTTTTGATTATTTATCTTCAAGGTTTGCAAGTATATCAATTAGAATTATTTTGGTTTCAAGAAAGAATAATACAACTCAGGCTGGGTTATATAACTTGAAAGTCTGGAGTTTTACTAACTTCAAAGTTCAGGTTCTCTGGTGTTTGCCCTGCAGCCTTTGGTTTGTGCCCCCAGATTGTCTGATTTTTCTTATAGGTGCATGATGACTTCCAGGAGCTTCTAGGGATCTTGACTCCCTCATTTATGTCCAGCAGGAAGAGAGCATCTGTCAGAGAGAGAGAAAGAGAGAGACTGACTTTCTCTTAATGGGAGACAAGTAAGCTTCTTACCCAAAACCCCAAGGAAGCATCTTGCTCTAATGATTTTTGGTCACACGCCCATTGCTGAGCCAATCCCTATGACAGAGGATGGAATGTGCTAACTGATATAAACCAGCCAGGACCCATCTTGGATCTGGGGACATGGTCAGCTTCTTTAAGAACAGGGGCCATGTAGCACTGGGGGGTGGATCCAGAGAGCATCTAGGTCCCATTACCAAGACTAAAACCAGTGGATATTGGGCTGCCCCAAACTGCAAAATCCACCAGGGAAGGTTTTAGTATCCATGAGAATATAAAACACTTTCTGAGTACCTCCTAGTGACAGCTATTGTGCCAATAGCTGTTCTTTTGTTCAGCAGGTGCTCCCTGTCATTGGTCTTTAGTAAACTGCAGTTTTGGGCTGGGTGTGGGTCACCACTTGAAGGAAACAGCTGGAGCCATTGCCTCTTGGCATTTCTCAAGCAGGGGGGGCTTCATAATGTCATCAATACAGCAGTCATATAAGGTAGGCATTACTGTCTCTTTCCCAGATGATAAAATTATAGGGCTAGGAAGCCAGCTCCAGGTACCCTGCAGTGTTGGTAGTGGTTACAATGATGTTGGGACCAGCTGTACCACCTGGACAAAACTCAGGATATAGATTCGGCTTATAGCTCCACACTGGTGAGCTGTGTGACCTTGGGTATGGGACTGTGCCTCCCAAGATCTCCTGGAGCTGGTGGGGCTGATACTACTGGCAGGACATCTTCCCTAATCACACCATCCTACTGTCTACATCCTGAAAAGTGTCAGCTGCTCTGAGCTAGGTACACCTCTCAGACTCTTCCCCAGAGCCTTAGGGGACCTTTGATGTTTTGGGATATTTGATGTTTATGGTAAGGAGCTTGTGAGGACAGGGCGCCAAGGAGGAAAGAGGCAGAACTCTCTGGACTTGCCTTTCCCCACATATACTGGGAAAAAGAGGAGGCAAGGCGTGCAGGCCTGACTGGTTGTTACTGAGGCTTCTTCCTGCCTAAATAGTGGGGAATAAATTTAAGAAGCTGTTGAAAAGGCTGTTGTCCCTCTCCTTTGTAACAATTTAAACCTGTTGCTGGACTGCCTGTCCAACCTGTTTACCTCACCTGGGCCTGCCTCATCTCAAGAGAGGCTGGGATACAAAGTCTGAGGTCAGCCTGGGCCAACTCAGCCCTGCAGTGTCCTCCAGGGCATGACTGAGGCTCACTGCTTCCCTGGAGGCAGCTCATCCAGCTTAATGAGGCTCTGAGTGGGGAGGTGGTTTCGCTGCAGGGCATGGGCAGATTCCCCTGCTGACAAGGCCACTGGGCTGGCAGCAGGATGAGGTCAGCTGTGGTTGCAATGTATCTGACACCAGGCAAAAAGCTGTGGGGCTGGTGCCGTGGGAGCTCTGATTCCAGAGAATTTGCAGAAGCTTCCTGGGTAGATAGACCATTCCCATCACTGAGAATCACTGTTTCCTTCACCGTAGTGTGCTACTTGGCAGTTTGCAAACTGCTTTCACAACTATTGTTAGATATTGAGTCTCAAATGTGGCGGCTCCCGAGCTGAAATCTGCCGGTAGATGTTTGACTTGTGGTGTCTTAGATTTGAATCACTTACCAACATTTAAAATGAAGAGTTGTGGCATCCAAATCCAAATTTTTGGCATTGCTTGAAGAATCAGGAAATCTGGCATTGCAGGGTAATTCCAGCAGGGCAGCTGCCCAGTCCTGCCTGGCCCGGTTTCTGCAGGCTGCTGATGGTTAGCATTTCTCAGCTCACACCTGGTCTTTTCCATCACTATCCTGGTCCTTGATTCTGTAGTTCCAGGGCAACCTGGGGAGGTGGGCATTAGTATCCCTGTTTGGCCAATAAGATAACCAAGGCTCAGTCTGGTTGCAATGTGTCAGGAAGATGGTCATAGCCCGATTCAGTAATGGTTATACCACTTAACAGCTCTGTGACCTTGTGGGAGTCACTTGCCTGTCTGGGTCCCAGCCTTCTCATTCATAAAATGAAGGAATTGAGGGGTTGCTAGATAGCATACTGCTGCACATAAGAAACAGAATCCAGTCTGGGTGCAGTGGTTCATGCCTGTAATCCTAGCATTTTGGGAGATTGAGGCAGGAGGACCATTTGAGTTCAGGAGTTTGAGACTAGCCCTGGGCAAGAATGAGGCCCCATCTCTACTAGAAATAAAAAAATTATCTAGGCATAACAGTGTCCACCTGTAGACCCGGATACTCGAGAGGCTAAGGTGGGAAGATTACTTGAACCCAAGAGTTTGAGATGGCTGTGAGCTAGTCTAAGGCCATGGTACTGTAGCCCAGGTGACAAAGTAATACTCTGTCTCAAAACAAAACAAAACAAAACAATAAAACTAGAGTCCAAAGAAGCGAGGAGAGGTAAAGGACAGGAGGGAGAGGGGATGGCTGAATAGTACAGCAGAGGGACATAGGAATTTATTATTTTTTTTGATTTTGCTTTTAATTTTCTTAGGTTTTTTTGTTTGTTGGTCCTTCCTTCCTTCCTTCCTTCCTTCCTTCCTTCCTTCCTTCCTTCCTTCCTTCCTACCTTCCTATTGAGACAGAGTCTCATTTTGTGGCCCTCAGTAGAGTACCATGGTGTCATTGCTTATAGCAACCTCCAACTCATTAGGCTTAAGTGATTCTCTTGCCTCAGCCTCCCAAGTAGCTGGGACTACAGGTGCCTGCCAGAATGCCCAGCTTTATTTAGGAGAGATGGGGTCTCACTCTGGCTCTTGTTGGTCTCGAACCTGAGCTCAGAGCAATCCACCTGCCTCGGCTTCCCAAGGGTGATAGTATTACAAGTGTGAACCACCACACCCGGCCGGCATAGGAATTTTTTAAAGACCTCTGATGTTCTTTTGCTTTTCTGTGATATCAATTTGTCTCTCAGAATTTTCAGTAAAATTGTCTGTTCACACTAAGAAAAAAAAAAGAAGAAGAAAATGATGAGCTAAATGCTCTCGGGGGTTCCTACCTGCAATGACTGTCACTCTGAATAGTCATTGGCTAGTGTGCTGCTAGGTGCTGGAGGGACATAGGATCTGCCTTGTTCCCTCAGCCTAATGGCAAAACATAGATCCATTTACTATAATAAAAGTAAGTGCTTTATTAATACGTATTTTACATCCTATACTTTATAATTTTATGTTTTATTTTTCATAAATAGGACTCTTCATTACTATGAAAAGTCTGGATTTTAAACAGATTCTTGGACTGGTGGTTCATACCATCAGCTTACTCAACATTAGCACCTGTCTCAGTCATCCCCGGTTGCTTTTCCAGAACTACCTTCACTATGAAGCTCCACAGTTTTCCCAATTCAAACTTAGGCTTCTTTTGCACTTTTTCTTTTCTAATGAAGACATCATGGAGAGGATAAATTGATTGGCAAGCCTTTTCTATTTCTTTTCCAATGCTGTCTGGAATCAACTTACTGACTACTTCTTTCAAGTCATTTGTCTCACTTTTATGGTTATGATTTCCATCATCTTCTTCTGGATTTGGTGAACCTGTTGGTGCTGAGCATAGGAGGTAGTCCATATCTGATTGTGGTGTTTCTTAGTAAAACCAACACAGAACAGATGAAGCAAACAACTATCAGAAGTCTTGACATCTATAACTCTTGAGGCAGTTGGATGCAATTTTGGTTCCTTGAGTCTGGTGACTAGTGTTTTTAAAAAATTTCTTGTATTTGACATAGGAAGCTTTACATCATACCAGTATTTCTTAGAAAATTGATCAATCACTTTCTTCTTGGCTCCCTTTTTGCCACCTTTCATAAGGCACTTGCTCTTGCCAATTGCTGTGGTATTGCCCAGAGAGCCAAAAGGCTATAACTTCATGTTTTATGTCAGCTGTTTCATAGGCAGTATATTTTTTCACTTAACCCCATGGAGTAGGTCATACTATTTTCATTTTACAATAGTCTGAGGCTTAGAAAGGTTAATGAATCTCTTCCCCACCTCTTAAACATTAAACATTACAGCTAGGGCTGGGCATGGTGGCTCATGGCTGTAATCCTAGCACTCTGGGAGGCCAAGGTGGGTGGATTTTCTGAGCTCACAGGTTCAAGACCAGCCTGAGCAAGAGTGAGACTCCATCTCTTAAAAAAAAAAAAAAAAAAAAAAACTGGGTTGGAGACAAGATGGCTGACTGGAGCCAGCTTTCCACAGAGCCTCCTGTCCAGAAGGACACTTAAAGGACAGAAGTTTAGCAAGTAAGCTGATGGTTTGGAGCTGAGCCAAGAGACAAGGTTGAAGAACACACATCAACCCTGCTGAGGCAAGCTGCAATCCCAAGGAAACAAACAATAGGTACAAAATCCATCACCAAGTGGATGGGAGTCCCCTCCCCCATGAAAACAGCTCACAGTATACTTTCTACAAACAAGCAAGCAGAGTTCAGATATCCTCCTATTTTATCCCATGGGAGAGACTCTCTAAAAACTGGAACTCCTTCTACAGAGAGAACCTACTAGCTTGCCATGGCACTCTCCTGCCAGGCATAAAACTGTATAAAACTGTATATATTCTCTGGAACTCCCAGCACTCCCATCCACTGTCATCTCGAGTTCTGGAAGCCTGTCCCCATGTAGTCCAGATTCTTGGGCATTTTCTCATGAGGTGTGGACAAGGCATGGACTGTTGAAGGTCTGTGCTGATTCTGCAGCATGGGTATAAGGAGAAGACAGTTGATTGAGAGAACCTTACAGGAGAGGGAGAGGCGGTGCTCAGCGGCACAGAGCAGCAGCAGCAGTGGCGGGAACAATAGGGCTCACAGCCTATAGGGATATTTTGGAAAGACATTGCCTGCCTCTGTGGGCAACCAGAGAAAGCTGAGCATCTTCTCTGGTAGCAGCCACTGTAGGAATAGATCTGGGACAGAAACACAAGCCTTGGGAGCAAAGGATATGCCTGAGGCAGTACCTGCCTGAGCAGGGCACAATGGGGACAGAGACTAGAATACGTGGGAACAGAAATGGCATACTCCCAGGGCAGGGCTGAGTCACAAGAACTGCTTTAGTGAGCCAGAGAAGCACCTGGCCCCCAGGGAATCATAGCTGAGATAAAAGCAGGCAGGGAGTGGCAGGAACTGAGAACTGAGTGTGAGCTCTAACCACATCCGCCCCAACACAGAATATAGTGGAGACAGACATGCCAGCTCTGGGCAGCGGCACAAACCGGGGCTGAGTCGCAGTTTCTGTGAACTCAAACAGTGACTGGTCCACAGGGTAACATAGCTGGGACAGAAACACAAATTCTTCGAAAATATAAGTGTCAGCAACATCAATCATGGGCGGGGCTGGAACTGAGTGAACAGCCCCAGCTTCCATTAAGCACCTGAAGTTGTCAGGCTCCAGCTCCCCTTGCCGATGTGCAGAGTGTGGTGACCAGGCCGAGGAGACATAGATCTCCCTGTGACTTAGGCAAGTGCAAACCCTTGGAGCATCTGCTCATTGGAGGGAGCTGGGTCACAGCCTTTCGGGGTTAGCAGTGACTGGGTGTGACAGAGGTGCAAGCTGGGGAAGGAGGCATCAACCTCTAGACTAGTTCATTTGCTGGGTGGGTTCTTCTGACTCCACAGAGCACTGGAGGGAGTCATACTCAAGCTGCCAGCAGATCCCTGCTATCTAGTTGCCAGAAACCTTTTGACTCTCCCACTTGAGACCAAGTGCTGACTGGAACAATTGATTTGGATCTCTTGAACTGGGCCAAGCACCCGATGACTATCCAAAGTGGTACCCTGGGTGTGTGGTTGTGGGAAGGTTTGATTTTCCTTTTTTCAGTTGTTCCCCCTGGGAGGCAGGGTGACTTAATTGCTGGTATTTCGTCATAGCTGAGACTTTAACCCAGAGTAACTGATTCACTAGGGTAGGACAGAGATCAACTGAAAACAAGACAGAGTTACTTATCCCCACCACACCAAGCAGGTCCCTGGTGTCTCAGGCCATAGCACTATACGGGTCTTTTGCAAAGCTCTAGGGGAAAAGGTACAGACACCAGTCCCAGCTCTAGGGCAAAGGGCTGGTTAATCACTACTCCAGGAGCCCAAAACCCAACTTCACCTTATCTGCTCATCTAGCCAAACGGTGTAAAATAATCATGGGGGGGAATCAGCAGAAAAACTCTGGTAACATGAATAACCAGAATAGATTAACTCCCCCAAGGAATGACATGGTGAACACAACAGAAGATCCCATTTATAAACAAATGGCTGAGATGTCAGAAATCGAATTCAGAATTTGGATGGCAAATAAGATTAATAGAATGGAGGTAAAGTTGGAATTAGAAATTCAAGGAGCATTTCAAAAGTTGTCTCAAGAATTCAATGAATTCAAATACAAAATCACCAAAGATTTTGACATATTGATATAAGAACTTGCAGCCCTCAAAGATCTGAGAAATACAGTAGAATCCCTCAGTAATAAAAAGGAGCAGGCAAAGGAAAGGATTTCTGACATTGAAGACAAAGCTTTTGAACACTCCCAAATGCTCAAAGAGGAAGACAAGTGGAGAGCAAAAATGGATCATTCTCTCAGAGAGCTCTGGGATAATTTGAAGAAAACTAATATTTGCCTTATAGGAATTCTTGAAGGTGACAGGGTTGCTTCAAAAGGCACAGATGCTCGACTTCATGAGATAATGAAGGGGAACTTCCTAGACATGCCAAGAGATTCTGAAATTCAGGTAGGAGACAGTTTCAGAGCATGACTACAAATAAGACATCTCCTAGATACATTATAATTAACTTCACCAAAGTTAATATGAAGGAGAAAATTCTGCAAGCAGCCAGACATAAGAAAACCATAACCTACAAGGGGTAGAATATTTGAATGATTGCAGATCTCTCTGCTGAAACCTTTCAAGCTAGAAGAGGGTGGTCATTGACTTTTAATCTCGTAAAACAAAATAACTTTCAACCTAGGTCCTGTATCCAGTGAAACTGAGTTTCATTTATGATGGAAAAATTGAATACTTTATTGACATTCACATGTTAAAGAAATTTGCCATAACTAAACCAGCTCTCCAGGATATTCTCAAACCTATCCTCCATAATGACCAGTACAATCCTCCACCACAAAAGTAAACTCACTCAGAAACTTTTGATCAAATTCCAAATTCTACAGTGGTGAAAGGATTAAAAATGTCCACTGGACTTTCAAAAAACTTGATACCCCAAATTCTACCAGGCTTATCAATATTTACAATTAATGTAAATGGCTTAAATTGTCCTCTAAAAAGGCTTTGGTTGACTGGGTACAAAAACTGAGGCCAGATATCTTATGCATATAAGAATCTCATAAAAGGGCAAGTGATCCCATCTCAGGGTGGGAAAAGGACTTGAAGAGAAACTTCTCTAAAGAAGACAGGCGCACGGCCTACAGACACATGAAAAAATACTCACCATCCTTAATGATCAGAGAAATGCAAATCAAAAGTACTTTGAGATATCATCTAACTCCAATAAGATTAGCCCACATAACAAAATCCCAAAACCAGAGATGTTGGCGTGGATGTAGAGAAAGGGGAACACTTCTACACTGTTGGTGGGAATGCAAACTAATACATTCCTTTTGGAAAGATATTTGGAGAATACTTAGAGATCTAAAAATAGATCTGCCATTTGATCCTATAATTCCTTTATTGGGTATATATCCTGAAG
>CAUYON010161424.1:0-21859 GCA_963573935.1 Arctocebus calabarensis
CAAAAATATGGGGCAAAGGGCAAGGGATGGGATGGGATTGGGGAGGATAGGAGGAGGGAAGGTAATTGATGGGATCACCACCAGGGTACAGGTGAAACTTACTAAATGCAGAATATAAATGTCTTAACACAATAACTAAGAGAATGCCATGAAGGCTAAGTTAACCAGTTTGATAAAAATAGTTCAGATCGTCTATGAAACCAGCACATTGTACCCCATGATTGTGTTAATGTACACAGCTATGATTCAATAAAAAATAAATAAATAAATAAAAATCAGATTTATGAGGATTTTTCCCGATATAAAAATCGTTTTTTAATGATAAGATAAAATGTGTTACAGCATACGAATGGAATGATGTTTATGGACCATCCTCTCCCCTCTGCTGTATAGTCTTTCCAACATTGTGGGCAGGTCCAATATTTTAATGGATTAGGCCTCTGCTTCTCGGAAGCCCGCCTCGGGTAGGCAGGGTTACCTGGCCCAGCACTGTGGGTTTATCTCCTTCTGCGCCTCCTACAGCCCCTCCATCTGCGCCCTGGACACGGGTCCGCAGCAGCCGCCCCCACTCCCATGCGCCGCCCAGCAGACCTCTGTGCACCCCCAACACCCCTACACTCCGTCCGTGCTGCCCTCGCCCCGGGTCTCAGCCTCCCCTACCAGATAGAGGCACCCCCACCTCACAGGGAAACCCCAACTCCACCAGCACACGCGGCTCCAAGACTCATGTTTGGTAATAACATCGGAGGGAGGATCTAACCTCATGTTTTACCAATGACATATATTATTAAAAATACAAAGAATTCTTAAATGAGAATTCTTTTATGCTATGAAGATGCTAAGTTTGCTCCCTGCTGCGATCCTCTGGTGCAGTGCGGAGGTTCCGCAGTGCGGAGGTGGACGCCGTCATCCTGCACCTTGGACGTGGGCAGCGCACGGTGGTCCGCGGTGGACCCGGGCTCTCCGTCTCTAAATGTCACTACTCCAACCTGGAGACGCTTCCCAGTGAGTCCGACCAGCGCCTGGGCTTGGCTTGAAACCTATTATTATTTTTCTCCAGTAAAAAGAGACTCTTCTGACCCCCCAACAGCCTTCTTATCTCCCTGTCGCGTCTGGTACTTTTATTTCACGGCTTATGTCACCAAACCCAACTGAGACTGGTGGTCTCTAACCCATTTCTTCCTCCTCCGCACACAACCGGAAACCATTTCCCAGCATTCCTTGCAGCGAGGGGTGACTCCATTGCCACCTGGACCCTTGCATGACAGAGGAAAGAGGAAGGGACACAAACCCACCCACTGTCCTAGACCAGCCTCAGACTGTGGGACTCAGTGGCCTGAAAAGACCAACATGCTTTTGCTGCTTCTGGGCTGGCACTGTTGGGCACTGCCAGAGAGAAATCTCAAAGTCAGCCATGTCAGCTGGGTGCACAGTGCCCAGCAATCCTGTTGTCCCCAAGGCTGCGCTCCTCGCTCTTTTCTACACTTGATATTTCAAGTGTCTGATTTTCTTTTCTTTTCTTTCTTTCTTTTCTTTTTTTTTTTTTTTGCAGTTTTTGGCCGGGGCTGGGTTTGAACCTGCCACCTCCAGCATATGGATCGGCGCACTACTCCTTTAAGCCACAGGCATGAATCAAGTGTCTGATTTTCTAAAGTCCTTAAGTTTCTTTTCAAACTTGGAGGAGAGAGTCATGGTCAATGACTGGGAACTTGTTCAAAAGTCCGACCCTTTCATCCCCTCCCCCCACACCTAGAGAAGTCATGGTCAGCCCTTTACTAGGGGCACTGGCTCCCAGCCTTGACCTCCACAGGGACACTGCCCTACCACAAGTCCTGTCTCTCCTGCACCTTCCTCTCTGTTAGTGCCTGTCTGTGTTTTGAGCTGTGTGTAAGAAGTTCTGTATAAGCAGGGTCTAGTTCAATGGTAACAGATTTAATGCCCCACACGCCACTTACAGAGCAGCTGCTGGGTACTTACAGTCTAACCAAAATACAAATCTTGCTCAGCTCTGCTGGTGTCACTCCTCTACGTAAAATGGCACAGATCATTCCTGGTGGGTAGCAAACAACACCAATTGCTACCACTTGCTTTCTTGCTTGGTAATAATGAAGATGCTCCAGGGGAACATTTACATCCCTCCAAACCCCTCCTTTCAGGAGAAAAACTGGGTTGTGCTCTAGAACCTGTCATTAAAGTCATATTTGGAGAGCTGCACTGACAAGCTAGCTGAGGTCTTTTTCTTTCCAAACAGCAATCTGGCTTCCACGCAGCCATTTCTCAAGCAGGCTGCACAGGGAAAGCTGAGAAGATGCGTCTTGAACTCTAAAGCAACGCACCCAACCCCCGCTTCTGTGGCTAAGCATACTAAGAGGACCTGTTCTGAAGGTTTGAGTGTTCCAGTGTTGACTCATCTGCGTTAGGCGAATCATAGGCATATGCATTTATGAAATGTGATGAACCTGTTTGAATCATCTTTCTTTGAGAGAAAATAGAAGCTGTTTATACACTTTAATGTCTTACTAGCATTACTGCCTAAAACTAAATTCTTGATGTCCCTTCTCCATAGCTACCTCTATCCCAGAAGAAGTGTTACCAGTGGCTCAGGCCAAAAAACTAGCAGATTTGACTCTTCTCACCCAACATTGGCTCTCCCTTCCGAATCTACCCCAGCCTGTCTCTCCTCACTCACCCCTACCCTGGTCCAGACTGCTGCTGTCTTTTCTGGACAGTTGCAGCAGCCTCCCAACAGGTCAGCCTGCTTCCATTCTTGTCTCCCCAGTTCTGTTTTCCGTAGGAAAGACAGATATTTTAATCACGAAAGTCTGTCTCCCGTCCCTTTCGGAATCAGATCTGAAACCCTTGCCGCAACTTCATTAACTGGTCTTGATTCTTAAACGCTGCCCTCCAGCTTCCCGGCTCCTTCTTGCTTCTTCAATCTTATAGGCAAGTTTCAGCTCAGAATTTTTTTGTAATTGTTGGGGAATCGTTGAGGGTACAAAGAAGCAGGTTATACTGCTTGCACTTGTTAGATAAATCAGTTCAGAATTTCTGTACTTGTTACAGCCTCTTCCGATAAAGCTTGTCCCTGAGGTAAAAGTTCCTAACTTGGCTTTTCTTGACATCTAAATTAGTTCCTCAGAGCTGCTGTAACCACAGACTGGGTGGCTTAGACAAAGGAAATGCAGTCGCTCACAGTCCTGGAACCAGAAATCCAAAATCAATGTATCTGCAGGGCTGTGTCCTCTCTGAAAGATCTAGGGAAGGATCTATTTTATATGTATCTCTCTTCATTTTTAGTATTTCCAAATATCAACATTTGATATTCTTTGGCTCATCCACACATCATTCCACTCCCTTCCCCTCGTGTCCCCTGGAGTTCTCCCTGTGTGCCTTGGGTCTTTCCTTCTCCTCCTGGAAGGACACCCATCCCCCTGCATTAGAGCCCACCCTAATTCGTCGTGACCTCATTTGAGCTTAATTACATCCGTAAAGACCCTTTTCCCAGCAGAGAGAGGGAAGGAGCGAGGAGGGTGGGATCTGGGTGGGTACCACACCTTTTGGGGGCAAAACACAATTGTAAGAGGAACTTTACCTAACAAATGCAATCAGTGTAACCTGGTTTCTTACACCCTCAATGAATCCCCAACAATAAAAAAAAAAAATTAAATTTTTTAAAAAAGACCGTATTCCCAAATAAAGTCACATTCACAGGTACTGGGGCTTATGACTTCAACACACCTTCTTGGGACACAGTCCAACCCATAACAACATCCTTTGTACGTGGAACTTCTATTTGCTCTTTTCTCTGGTCCTGCTTCCTTCTCTCCATAGCGTTTATTACCATCTAAAATTATGTGTTTGGTTAAAAAATAAAACCATGCATTTGGCTATCCTGAAGGATAGTGGCAAATTAGAATCTTCCCACTCTTTCTCCTTAAAACTACAGATGAGCAAGGAGGGAAAACACAACCACCCATCACTCAAGCCTACAACACACCTAGAAGACGGAGGAAGGATAATGTAGCTACAAACAGTAAGGACCCAGCTGAAGCAAAAAGTCACAGCACCGTAGCAAGGTATGACGGAAGAAAAAGGAAGTCATTTATTAAAGAAACTGTCCTTTGGGCACGGCCTGTAGCTCAAAGGAGTAGGGCGATGGCCCATATGTAGGAGGTGGCAGGTTCAAACCCAGCCCCTGCTAAAAACCACAAAAAAAGAAAAACTGCTCTTCGCCTTGGTAACAGGAGAGGGAGCAGTTGATCTGCACAACCAAGGAGGCCGTCCAAACCCTTCTTTGCCCCTATTGCCTCCTCTGCTGTGCCCAATTCAAGGAAAGGCAACAGAAATAAGCAAGAATAAAAGCAAGGGAGGAAACCAAGAAACAAAACTTTCTAGTGGGTGGGCCCACTTGGGAAAACAGTTTGGCAGGACCTCAAAAAATTAAATACATAATTACCACGATCCAGCCATTGCAATCCTAGGTACTCCCAAGACAAATTAAAACATATGTCCACAGGAAAACTTGTTCATGCATGACCATAGCAATATCATTCCGTGATAGCCAGAAGGTGCAACAACCCAAATGTCCATCACTTGATGAACAGATAAACAAGTTGTGGTCTATGTAGATAACAAGAGACTATTTGGAGCAACAACATGGAGTAACTTTGAAAACATTGTGCTAAGTGAAAGATGCCAGTTACAAAGGCCCACATACCGTATGGTTCCGTTCACGTGAAATGTCCAGAACATGCAAATCCATAGAGATGGAAAGAGGATTAGTGGTCACTAGGGGCCAGCTGAGCAGGAAGGGCAGTGGGGATGACCGCTAATTGGGCATGAGCATTGTACAACTGTGTGAAGATACTATAAATCACTAAACATGCTCCGTGGGTAGGGCGCCAGACCCATGTACCAAGGGTGGCAGGTTCAAACCCGGCCCCAGCCAAATTGCAACAAAAAATTAGCCGGGCATTGTGGTGGGTGCCTGGAGTCCCAGCTACTTGGGGGGCTGAGGCAAGAGAATCGTCTAAGCCCAGGAGTTGGAGGTTGCTGTGAGCTGTGACACCATGGCACTCTACTGAGGGCAATAAAGTGAGACTCTGTCTCTCTAAAAAATATATATATATACATTTTACAGTACATGAATTATATCTCAATTTTAAAATGTATGGGGCATGGCTCATCAGGCTAAGGCGCCAGCCACGTACACCTGAGCTGGCGGGTTCGAATCCAGCCCAGGCCCGCCAAACAACGATGGCTGCAACCAAAAAATGGCCGGGCACTATGGCGGGCGCCTGTAGTCCCAGCTACTTGGGAGGCAGAGGCAAGAGACTCGCTTGAGCCCAGGAATTGGAGGTTGCTGTGAGCTGTGATGCCACAGCACTCTATCCAGGGTGATAGTTTGAGGCTCTGTCTCAAAAAAAAAAATAAATAAATAATAAAAAAAAATAAAATGTATGGGACAAAACATTGAAAAATGTTTTATATTAGCCAGGTGTGGTGGCTCATGCCTGTAATCCTAGCACTCTGGGAGGCTGAGGTGGGTGGATAAGTTTGAGCTCACAAGTTTGAGACCAGCCTGAGCAAAAAGCAAGACCCTCATCTCTACCAAAAATAGAAAAATGGAGGCAAGAGGATCACTTGAACCCAGGAGTTGGAGGTTGCTGTGAGCTATGATGCCACAGCGCTCTACCCAGGGCAACAGTTTAAGACTCTTTCTCAAAAAAAAAAAAAAAAAAAGAAAGAAAGAAAGAAAAGAAAGGGCAACCCCTTTCTTGGCTTTCTTTCTGTGGCTCATCAAGTGGGGCACAGCTCCATATACCGAAGGTGGCAGGTTCAAAACCGGCCTCGGCCGAACTGCAAAACAGAAACATAGCCGGGCATTGTGGGGGCTGCCTGTAGTCCCAGTTACTTGGGAGGCTGAGGCAAGAGAATTTCCTAAGCCCAGGAGGTGGAGGTTGCTGTGAGCTGTGTGATGCCATGGCACTCTACCAAGGGCAATAAAGTGAGACTCTATCTCTACAAAAAAAAAAAAAGAAAGAAAAGAAAAGAAAAATATTATAGTTTTAAATTTAAAAAAGCAAAACAGAAAAATAGCTGGGCGTTGTGGCGGGTGCCTGTAGTCCCAGCTACTCGGGAGGCTGAGGCAAGAAAATCGCTTAAGCCCAGAAGTTGGAGGTTGCTGTGAGCTGTGTGACACCAGGGCACTCTACCAAGGGCGATAAAGTAAGACTCTGTCTCTACAAAAAAACAAAACAAAGCAAAACAAAACGTTGGAGCAGATAAAAATACACCCAGAAGTGGGTATGGTGTTGCACATCTGTAGTCTCAGCTACTTGGAAGGCTGAAGTGGGAGGATAATTTGAGCCCAAGAATTTGAAGCCAGCCTGGCAACACAGCAAGACCTCCATCTCGAAAAACCAAAAACAAAAAGCATCTAAATACAGCTGCTGTGCCAGTTATTAGGTTATTTCCTCTCAGTTCCAAACTGATCCTTTTTACCTGTGCTGTATGTGCTGTAACTCTGTTATCATCAGGACGTGGTGCAGGAAAAAAGAAAAGGTGAGATTTCTGTAATAATAATAAAAGTTTATCTAATGGGTCAAGCACACACATGTAGACACACTTTATATGTAACTTTATACAGTAGCACCTCTGTAAGTGGACCACTTGAGGGACTGTAATAAACTGGTCACATACAGAGGTGGTCAACGTAAGGAACTAGGCCCACAGTACTGAGATGCACATGTGGTGCATGTCTGGTTAAGGAAACTTGGGTCAATGTAAGGAGGTGGTCAGCTATGGAGGTTCTATTGGACATTGAAAAAAATAAACCCTTGGGGCGGCACCTGTGGCTCAAGGAGTAGGGTGCTGGCCCCATATACCGGAGGTGGTGGGTTCAAACCCAGCCCCTGTCAAAAAAACTGAAAAAAAAAAAAAAAAGAAAGAAAGAAAAAAAATAAACCTAATGCCTCACATGATTTGGATCCTGACCTGTCCTATGATGGAAATCTGTGCTGAACGCACGTTTAGAAGCATGTTTCATATCACAGAAACTGAAGCTGATACAAAGTGGGAAAACATGGGTTCATTAGCAATGTAGTCTGTATATGCCTATGTCATAAAAATGGACATAAGAAAAGATTCGAAGCAAATGCACCAAAGTGGTAACTGTGTCCTCAACAGGGAAGTGGATTTGCAAACTACAATTTTACTCCTTTATGCTTTTACTCAATTGAAGTATAATTTTTGTAACCTGAAAATTTAACTTTTTCTCAAAGACAAAAAGTCAATATGCTGCAGTCTGTCTGCAGGTCTCAGGGTGAGGAGCTGGGGCCAGGGCAGCAGGTTGGGGCTGCAGGGAACAGGTGGGATTAGGCAAGCAGCCACCTCTGGCCCTGGGGCTCTGGCTACAAGCCCTCTGGGTAAGGAAAGGGCTTGACACACACGTGCTCACACCTTCTCTCACACATGCACCCATTCACACATATACACCTCCACTTACACTCACTTTCACACTCAACTCACCCTGTCTCACATAACCCTCTCATGCTCACACACACTCACGCGCTTTCTCTCACACACTCATGCTCCGCCCTGCAGCGGGGTTTCCCTGGCTTTTGCAGTGGGGCCCGAGGAATAGTCATATTTCCTCCTAATTAATAGGAGTGAAGGTGAGGCTTAAGGGTGATTTTTACTAGAATTACTTCAGAAGGAAAGAATATGGTTTCATTTAACTCTGATTCTTGCTATGGTTTGAATAGTTCTCCCCTCAAAAAGTCATATTGAAACTTAATCCTCATTGTGGCAGTATTGAGAGGTGGGGCCTCTTGGAGGTGATTGAGTCCTCAGGGCTTTGCCCTCACAAATGGATAAATCTGCCTGGGCACCTGTGGCTCAAGTGGTTAGAGTGCCAGCCATATACACTTGAGCTGGAGGGCTGGAATCCAGCTAGGGCCCACCAAACAACAATAGTGGCTGCAACCAAAAAATAGCCAGGCATTGTGGTGGGCAGCTGTGGTCCCAGCTACTTGGGAAGTAGAGGCAGGGGAATTGCTTGAGTCCAGGAGTTGGAGGTTGCTGTGAGCTGTGATGCCACGGCACTCTACCCAGGGTGACAACTTGAGGCTCTGTCTCAAAAAAACCCCCCAAAATGGATGAATCCATTCATGAGTTGATGGTTAATGGGTTATCATGGGAGTGGAACTGGGTCACTGGATAGTAATGTAATTTGGCTAAACCATAGTAATCAAACTTTGCTTACATAAAGTCACTTCCTGACAGCCTTCGGTTGCTAAAGGTAGGCCGGCAAACTTAACCATCAGTGGGAAGGGGAGGGTGATGATAGGAACCCAAGAGAGGCAGAAAGGGAAGCTGAAATAAAGGAACTTGTAGCCTAATTTTTTTTTAAGAGTTGACCCATAGACCATCCTGGAATCAGCACGACAAGGTTGCAGGAGAGCAAGAATAGGAGTCATAGCTGAAGGGGTCAGAGTCAGAGGTTGTACCCAAGACTTCTTTGATCCTATGCAGCATGAAGAGTTCCAGAAATCCCTAAGTGCTCCCAGTTTGGGTAATGAAAGTAGCTGAAGTTGACAGCCAGGACGCCTCCCAAAAGATTGCCATGTGGCCAAAGGCCTCCCACAGAGCACAGAAGCTGATGCAGAGATCTGAGTGGAATGAGCAAGGGACCCGTGGAGAAGGTCAGCTGCAGCACCTCTTCCCCCAGAGCATCCCCTTGTACCTAGATAACATCTTAGGAAAGAGGAAGCAGAGGGGAGAACCTCTGGAAGAGAGAGACAGCTCTCCTAGGCATTTGAACATTAAATTGACTAAGCTTTATCCAAAATTAGGCTGTTTTAAACCTAATTGTTTAAACAACAAATGGCTGTGTTGGCCATTATTTTTAACTTTCCAATAGTAAGGGTTTCCTAAGGTATTCTAGTTCAATTACAGAGACTTTAATAAATGTTTTGTAAGATCAGTGTAACCTGGTTCTCTGTGCCCTCAATGAATTCTCAACAATAAAAAAAATTATGTTTCTGAATCATAGTATGTACATTTTGGCTGTCCCGCAGCTCTTCCCACACATAGATCTTATTACAGATCTCTTTCTTTTTTTTTTTTTGAGACAGAGTCTCACTTTGTCGCTCTGGGTAGAGTGCCGTCGCGTCATAGCTCACAGCAACCTCAGACTCCTGGGCTCAAGCAATCCTCCTGCCTCAGCCCCCGGAGTAGCTGGGACTACAGGCCCCTGCCACTACGCCTGGCTATTTTTAGAGACCGCGTCTCGCTTTAGCTCATTCTGGAACTCCTGAGATAGAGCGATCCTCCTGCCTCGACCTTCCAGAGTGCTGGGATTACAGGTGTGTACCACTGCGCCTGGCCCTGCTACTGTTATTTTTTAGTTAGGTACACATCCAAAGTGACCACTGTCTGGCTCCCCAGCAAACTCCCCAGTTTGAAACCCAATACCACATTTCCCAGAATACTTGGACGAGAATCTCCTGTCCCGTCTGGCTATTAACAGGTATATTAACCAATGGGAAGGAGAAATGTGGGAGTTTAGTGCTAGTGGAAGGACGCAGAACGTCCGTTTTCTACCAAGGGCTGGTGCTTTCTTAACGCCCAGTCCAAGTTGGCCTGGAACCTGGCCAGCGGCAGACACCACCCCTGGCCGCCGGACGGAGGCACCGGCCAGCAGAAGGGGACCCGCACAGAGGCCGGCGGTGAGCTGCTCTGAGGCGGGAAGTGCGCGGGCCGGGGGCGCGGGAGATCTGGCCCAGGGCGCCAGGCTGCTTGCTCCAGGCGGTCGGGGCAGGCTAGGACGTGCGCACCTGCAGACCCCACTCCCGGGGGTACAGCGTTCGGGTCCCGCCTCAGCTCTACAGGGGAGGTTTTCAGGATCCGGCAGCTTAGAAATTGGGTTTAGCACTCGTCACTGCTTGGAAATGGGCGCCGCAGGATCCCTGGGTCCTTTGAGGGCTTGCTCGGTACTACAGTTCCCAGAACGCTTCGCAGTAATTGACCGCTCTGTCGACCTATAGGCAAGGACGTCTCCTAACCATGGAAACTGGAAGACCAATGGCAACGTGGCGGGGCGGTATTCTCCGGCTCCGGGCCTTGGAACGCGGAGTCGCATTCATGTCACCATACCCTCGCCTGGACTCCTGGCCGGGCTCTAGCAGGACGGCCTCTGCGTTCCGGCGGGGTGCGGCTCGGCGGCGGAGGACAATCCCTCCCTCCGGAGTCCCCGCCGGCCCGGGGGCGGTGAGTGACGCGAACTGGAGGCTGTGGCCCCCGAGGGCCCACGCTTTCCCTGCAGTGGCCCTGCGCCGGCCGTCTGGATCCCCGGGCCTGGCCGAGTTGTGGGGACAGTCGCTGAGGTTCTGTCCCGACGTCGAGATGACGCGCCCTCTCAGAGTCCTCGCCCTTGGCGGCGGTCCTGGGTGTCGCCCGCTGTGGTGACCCTCTGCCCGCCGCGGCCCGCTGCTGTGAGTGGCAAAGAGCAGACGGGGCTGGACTCGGGGGAAAGTCCCTGGGCGGAGCTGAGATGTCTGTGACCCGCTCGTGCCGCCCTGCACGTGAGCCCTGCAGCTGCGTTCTGTGATGCACGTAGAGACGGAATCACACCCCCAACTCTCGCTGGGACGACTGCCTAATGGCACTATTGCTGTTAAGATTTTAAACCAAATTAAATGTGTTCCTACAGTCTTGGGGTCATTAAAGACTTAATACTTTATAAATGGCAAATAGCAATGTCTGTAAACGGGTTTCTGAAGAAAGTTGTGCGCTGGTAGGAAACAGGTGATTTGATCAGTGGGACAAACGGTGTGAAAGGGTGAAACCTCCGCTGCCCTGTCTAGTTCTTCCTCCGCTGAAATGCAGAATTCTTTGTAGCTGGGGATCATGCAGCTGGCTGACTTGTGTTTGTTTATGTTGAAAACTCTCTAAGAGGAAAAAACGTTATCTTTTTTTTTTTTTCACTCCTAATGCCTTGCAATATATTAAGTACTAAATGAACTACTGATTCATCGACTAGTTAACTCTGAGCATCCTCCCAGAAAGTAATTATTTCATGATACTGCTGTCAATTTATTAATGTATTAATGATTGGTTTCAGCCCCCCAAGGGTTGTGTTTTGTGTTATCCCCATCAAATTTACCTTATTTTTACAACCTATCTGTATCTTTTTAAAAAATCCATGTCTTTTTAACTCTCATTTCTTTTTCTTTCTTTTTTACATTTTTTTTTTCTTTTTTTTGCAGTTTTTGGCTGGGGCCAGGTTTGAACCTGCCACCTCTGCCTTATGGGGCCAGCGCCCTACCCCTTTGAGCCACAGGCGCCGCCTTTAACTCTCATTAAGCCTAGAAGTGGAACCGTGCCCATCACAGTTCCCTTTGGGTTCTGTGTAGTCTGTCCTTTGAGGTTGACCCCAAATCTATAAGCCAAGAAGAGTCATCTGCTCACATTACTAATATTTGTATACTTAAGCCCATAATTTCCTAGCCTATTGAGGAAAATGTAGTTGGAGAAAATTGAAACCTTTCTAGAAATTGAAATATACCTGTAAACTTTTTTTTTTAATCTTGCTCATTATGAACAATTTGTTCCTCAAAAATCAATGTATCCAAGACTGGTGTTCTGTAGGTATTTTTAGACGACCCAGGCCTTTCTTAGTGATGGGAAAATTGGCCAATGGAAGGCTCCTGTAAAAACAGAATAAGAGAAGCAATCCTCCTGGGTTGACAGAATTTACCTCAGAGATGTTTTAATCAGGGGGTTTGTTTTGTTTGGCATTCTGGAGGCCATCTTTTGATTTTCAGACAATGGTGAGAATATCTAGGGAGCTACTGATGCATATCAAGGTCTCTTGCTTTAGGAACAGATGACCTTTGATGATGTGGCTGGGGACTTCAGGGAAGAATGGTTTACCCAGACACTGCTTAGAAAATCCCCTTCAGGGATGCCACCCCACACAATTAGAAGAATGGGCTCTCAAAGGGTAAGTACGCTACTTTTCTTTATTTATTTTATTATACTGTATTTTAAGAGACAATGTCTTGCTTTGTCATCCTCACCCAGGCTGGAGTGCAGTGGCATGACCACAGTTCACTGCAACCTGCAATTCCTGGGCTCAAATGATCCTCCTACCCTCACCTCTTAAAGTGTTGGGATTACAGGCATAAGCCACCATACCCAGCCACTACTCTTTCTTACATGTAGATGTTTGAGAGGACCTGACTCTGACTCTGGGATATGGGTTAGAGTTCCAGACCTCTGAGAGATTGTTGCCCACAGCAGAGAAAGAACAACTTCTGTCTTTGTGACACTTTGGCTCTCAGATGTTTTTGATATTGATTGGCTTATTAATATCTCACTGTAATTTTTTGATATATGTGTTACCAGCTAAGAACATTGAGACTCAGAAGTTAAATGGCAGAAGTCCAACTCAGGTCTTTATAAAAAAAGAGAAGCTGTCCCCATGATGTTTTTGCCTAAAACAAACAAACATTTCCTGTGTTCTTACTAAAATAACATGGCTTCCCCCTTGCTTTACTTCATATCTATTAAGCAGGTAATATTTACTAATGAAAGAAAAAGACAGGCTGAGCACAATGGCTCACGGCTGTAATCCTAGCATTCTGGGAGGCTGAGGTGGGAAGATCCTTTGAGCTCAGGAGTTCAAGACCAGCCTGAGCAAGAGCAAGACCCTGTCTCTACTGAATAGAAAATTAGCCAGGAGTGATGGCAGGTGCCTGTAGTCGCAGCTGCTTAGGAGGCTGAGGCAGGAGGATCACCTGAGCCCAGGCATTTGAGGTTGTGAGCTAGGATGACATCACTGCACTCTAGCTGGTGTGACATAATGAGACCCTCTCAAAAAAAAAAAAAAGAAAAAAAACAAGAAGGAAAAGACAAGCAAAATGAAAACAAACTACTTAATCCTACAACTGAAGAGTTACTATCCTGCCAGCCTTTTTCTAAGCAAATATAAAATTTACAAAAACATACACAAAAGAAAATATTGAATTATCCTATATATTCATTTGTAGATCCTACTTTCTCAAACATTGTATTGTGAATATATTTTGACAATAAATATCTGTACATTTAAAATAATGTACAAATATTTAAAATATTTTGTAGTATGGAATATAATATTTTGTTATATGAAGTAGGATATTACATTGAATCATATATATGGCTATTTTGTTTCTTTGAGACAGAGTCTCACTATGTCACCCTCAGTAGAGTGCCGTGGCATCACAGCCCACAGCAACCTCAAACTCTTGGGCTTAAACAATTCTCTTGCCTCAGGCTCCCGAGTAGCTGGGACTACAAGTGCCCGCCACAATGCCCAGCTATTTTTTTGTTGCAGTTGTCATTGTTGTTTAGCAGGGCTGGGCTGGGCTCGAACCCACCAGCATTGGTGTGTGTGGCTGGCACCCTAGTCACTGAGCTATGGGTACTCAGACTATTTAGCTATTTTTTTTTTTTTTTTTGAGACAGAGTCTCACTATGTCACCCTTGGTAGAGTGCCTTGGCATCATAGCTCACAGCAACCTCCATCTCCTGGGCTCAAGCAATTCTCTTGCCTCAGCCTCTCGAGTAACTGAGACTACAGGTACCCGCCACAACGCCTGGCTATTTTTTGTTGCAGTTGTCATTGTTGTTTAGCTGGCCCAGGCTGGGTTCCAACCCGCCAGCCTCGGTGTACATGGCTGATGCCATAACCACTGTGCTATGGGCACTTAGCCTATTTGGCCTTTTTTTTTTTTTTTTAACCTATAAAAGTACTACTAGTTTTATCTGGTTCATTCAAGTATAATTATTCCTTTGTTGTGGGACATTTAGGTCATTTCCAAATTTTCACCAGAGTTATGATGAACATCTTTTAGCTAATTGTCTTTTTTAAAAGTCTTGTTTATTAAAGTATAATTTTTATCATTTCCTTAGAATCTCTAGAATTAGAGTTGCTGGGTCAAAGACTAGATACATCCCTAAAAATCTCTGTAAGTTGACAACCCAAAGGACTATAACAAACTGGTCTACATATAGAAGTGGTCGACATGGGAACTAGGCTTACTGTACTGATACATATATGTAGCAGTATGAGAAAATTAGGAAAACTTAAAGAGGTGGTCAATTGTGGAGGTTCTGTTGTTCTGCCAGTGCCTTCCAAGATGATTGATCAATTTTTTCTCACAAGCATGATATCAAAGTGTCTATTTCTTTATATTCTGCCTATTATGGTGGGTATGATAATTTAAGAGTTGGGATAAAATAACAGTGATTAATAGCATTTAATGAGGGCATAACCACCATGTGAGGTAGGTCTTATTCTTATTTCTGTTTTATCAGTGAATATGCTGAAACACAGAGTTTAAGTAATTTTACTAAGACTACATGGTTTGTAAGAGGCTGGGTTAGGATTCGATCCCAGGCAGTGTGACTTTTGAGCTTCCATTCATTGGAAGCTACACTACACTCATATTGCCTATATGTATCATTGTTTTAATTTAAATTTCCTTAGTTGATGAGATTAAAGCTTTGTCAGATATTTATAGGCTGCTTATACTTTTTTCTTTTGTCAATTGCCTATTTATTTCCATTGCTCGTTTATTTTTTCTTAGCAAGTGTTTGTCTTGGTCAGGCATAGTGGCTCACACCTGGGAGCACTCCGGGAGGCCGACGCAGGTGGCTTGCCTGAACTCACAGGTTCTGAGACCACCTTGAGCAAAAGCAAGACCCCGTCTCTAAAAATAGCCGAGTGGTGCCTATAGTCCCAGCTACTCACAAGGCTGAGGCAAGAGTATCATTTGAGCCTAAGAATTTGAGGTTGCTGTGAGCTATGACTCCGTGGCACTCTACTGGGGGTGACAAAGTGAGACTCTGTCTCAAAAAAACAAAAACAAGTGTTTGTCTTTTTCTCGTGGCTATATCCGCTGTTTCCCTTCTGGGACAATGTTAAGTCCAACATTATAGTTAACTTCCTTGATTCTTTCTAAGGGTGAGGGCATGGCAGCTTTGTTCCTGATAAAATTCTCTCTCCACAGGCATTTCTGTGCCTTCAGAAATGAGTTATTGTGCTTACTTTAGAGTTTCTATCACTCGAATCTGGTTTGTTTTGCTTTGTTTTGTTTTTAATGGGAAGAAAAGGGCTTTTCTCTCAGCATCCTGGGGCGATCACCCTGCCTTATCCCTTTATCATGGCTGCCTAATTAATGAGACAAAACACATGTTGGAGTTCCCCTGATGTTCTCCCTACCTGGGAAGGAGAAAGGCCTGGATGTTGGTCAGGCCTTGTATAGCTGGCTTAGAATAACACCCTGTGTTCACCTTCCTGTGCAGGATTTCTAGTCCAAGTGTAATTTCCCAGCTGGCACAGAAAGAAGAGCCATGGGTCCTACCATTGCAATACTTTGGGACAAGGAAGACCCCAGAGGGAAGTCACTCAGGTGAGTTATGTGTCCTTCCAGTGGGAGGAAATCAGCATTTCAGCATGTATTTACATGAAGAATATGGAATGCTGTCCTAAATATTTATTCTTACTATTAGGAGTTTAAATTTTGCCTCTTGGGGCTCGGCGCCTGTGGCTCAGCGGGCTAAGGTGCCAGCCACATAAACCTAAGCTGGTGGGTTCGAATCCAGCCTGGGCCCGCCAAACAACAATGACGGCTGCAACCAAAACAAAAATGGCCGGGCGTTGTGGCTGGCGCCTGCAGTCCCAGCTACTTGGGAGGTGAAGGCAGGAGACTCGCTTGAGCCCAGGAATTGGAGGTTGCTGTGAGCTGTGATGCCACAGCACTCTACCCAGGGCAACAGCTTGAGGCTCTGTCTCAAAAAAAAAAAAATTTGCCTCTTGGGCAATCAATAATCAAAGTCTTCATTTTGACTGAGCTTTTCACTCTGTCTAAACTAACATATTTGCCAAGAGTTTCCCAGTTTTGACAATATGTGGTATATATTTTGAAGGATATCAAGATTACCTCAAGATTCATGTGACTTCTTAAAAAGAGTGCAGGAATTCATGTTTTCTATAAGCTCCATGAACTTAAATAAACTTTTCATAAAGTAAAAAACAGAGTGATTGGATTAAGTTTAGCCTGCTGCAGAAACAGTAATTTTATTTATTTATTTATTTTTATTTATTTATTTTTTGGAGGCAGACCCTCAGTAGAGTGCAGTGACATCACAGCTCACAGCAACCTCAAACTCTTGGGCTTCAGCAATTCTCTTGCCTCAGTTTCCCAAGTAGCTGGGACTACAGGTGCTCACTGGCCTGGCCAGTGCCTGGCCATTTTTTGTTGCAATTGTCATAGCTGGCCCAGGCTCGGTTTGAACCCACCAACTTCAGTGAATATGGCTGGTGCTGTAACCACTGTGCTATGGGTGCCAAGCCAGAAACAGTAATTTTAATCCTTCTTAGTACTTTTTGATGTTCTTTCCTAATAACTGATAACTTTATTCTCTGTTACTTCTGTTAATTTTTCAGACTTTGAGTACCAGGTGGCAAAACTCAATCAGAACATTTCTGAAACAGAACAACGTGAAATGTCCTCAGGAAGGAGCAATAAAAATACTGCTCACACTCCTAGTTTGAGAGGAAGCTGGGAGAGGGGCCTTGAATTAGAAGGGCAACAGGAAGCCCTTCCAGGAGAGGCCCAGCAGGAGCCCTTTTCACAGGAGATGGATTTAAACAAGCTCCTGGATGGATATGTAAGAAACAAGCCTGTGTGTACAGAATGTGGGAAAAGCTTTAACCAGAGTTCCTATCTTATAAGACACTTAAGAACCCATACAGGTGAGAGGCCTTATAAATGCATTGAATGTGGGAAAGGCTTCAAACAGAGTTCAGACCTTATCACTCACCATAGAACGCACACAGGAGAGAAGCCATACCAATGCAATGGGTGTGACAAAAAGTTCGGTGACAGCTCAACACTTATTAAACATCAGAGAACCCACACAGGTGAAAGACCCTATGAGTGCCCAGAGTGTGGAAAGACTTTTGGAAGGAAGCCACACCTAGTAATGCACCAAAGAACCCACACAGGAGAGAAGCCCTACACATGCCTCAACTGTCATAAAAGCTTTAGTCGAAGTTCAAATTTCATCACTCACCAGAGGACCCACACCGGGGTGAAACCCTACAGGTGTAATGACTGTGGGGAGAGTTTTACTCAGAGCTCAGATCTGATTAAGCACCAACGAACACACACCGGAGAACGGCCCTTTCAATGCCCAGAGTGTGAGAAGGGCTTCAGAGATAGTTCTCATTTTGTGGCTCACATGAGTACTCACTCAGGAGAGAGGCCTTTCAGTTGTCCCAACTGCCACAAAAGTTTTAGTCAGAGCTCACATCTGGTAACACACCAGAGAACACACACAGGTGAGAAACCTTTTAAGTGTGACATCTGCGGGAAAGGGTTCACTGACAGTTCTGCTCTCATTAAGCACCAACGTATCCACACTGGAGAAAGACCCTACAAATGTGGGGAGTGTGGGAAGAGCTTCAATCAGAGCTCCCACTTCATCACCCATCAACGGATCCACTTAGGAGACAGACCCTACCAATGTCCAGAGTGTGGCAAGACCTTCAATCAGCGGTCCCATTTTCTCACACACCAGAGAACACACACAGGAGAAAAACCTTTTCACTGTAGTAAATGTGACAAGAGCTTCCGTCAAAAAGCTCATCTTTTATGCCATCAAAACACCCATTTGATTTAGTAAATAGTGTTTAGCAGCTCTCCCTTCCAAATTTCTGTTGCTACTGTCTTCAAATACCCCAAATAGAAATATCCTGGACTTCAGTGGCTCAAGTTGGGCCTTGATCTGTTCTCTCTCTTTTCTTTATTATAACAGGATAAACTTAAAGGGTCCAGATAATGTTCTGAACACAAAAGGCATTCTTTCAGTGTGTGACTGACTTAAGACAGGCAGGTGCCTGGTGACTCAACGGGAAGTGAGAGAAATGTGGCCTAGAGATCCCATGTGAACCACCAAGTGCAAAGTAGATGCACAATAAATAAATGATCACATTATTAATAATGATGAATATTTGAAGTCTCATATAAAGCCTATAATGCAGTACCTGGCCTTCAAAAGACATTCAATACCAGCTGGGTTGCTTATATCAGGTTTGTTATTCAATACAGACTATTACCACAGCAGCCACAAGGTCAGAACTTATAAGAAATAAGGTTGGGCATAGTGGCTCATGCCTGTAATCCCAGCCCTCTGGAAGGCCAAGGCTTGACCTCAGGAGTTCAAGACCATCCTGAGCAAGAGTGAGACCCCATCTCTACTAAAAGTAGAAAAACGAGTGGGACCACACCTATGGTACATTTTACAAGGATACATGTTAAATCTACTAAGTGTAGAATATAAATGTCTTAACACAATAACTAAGAAAATGCCGTGAAGGCTATGTTAACCAGTTTGATGAAAGTATTTCAAATTGTATATAAAACCAGCACATTGTGCCCCATAATTCCATTAATGTACACAGCTGTGATTTAATTTAAAAAAAAAAAAAAAAGGTAGAAAAACTAGCAATCTGTAATCCCAGCTACTCGGGATGCTAAGGCAAGATCACTGGAGCCCAGTAGTTTGAGGTTATTGTGAGCTATGGTGACACCACAGCACTCTACCCAAGGCACAGAGTGAGACTCTTCTCAAAAAACATTTTTTTCCCACTTAAAAAAATTAAATATATTTTAAAAAGAAAGAAATTAGGTTGGCACTAGATTTGGGGTCTGAAATCATTTCGCAGTCCAGTGCTGCACAGGCATCAGCCACCAGATGTCCCACTGTCATGACAAGGCAGAACTGTCCTATAGGACGCTGGCAGTCTTGTGACTTAGAGGCTGAACGAGTGTTGGAAGCTCTTTGAACAGCAGCGTATGAGGTACTTCCACTGGAGATTTGCCATCCTCACAGGTGTAGAAGATATCATGTGATGAAAAAGTTAGACTGTAAAATTGTGGAAGCAAAGTCACTGAAAATGTCAAGTGATGTTACAAGGGTCTTTCCTGGCTTTTAGCTGTAGGAAGCAATGCTTATTTTCTAGTTTGCTGGGGCATTGGTCATTTAGTTTTAGGTTAATGCAACCCACTGGTCTTTCAGGGCCTTTTTTTTTTTTTTTTCCTGAGACAGAATCTCACTGTGTCACCCTTGGTAGAGTGCTCTGGCATCACAGCTCACAGCAATCTCAAACTCTTGGGCTTAAGTGATTCTTTTGCCTCAACCTCCCAAGTAGCTGGGACTACAAGTGCCCGCCACAATGTCCGGCTATTTTTTTTTTTTGTAGAGACAGAGTCTCACTTTATCGCCCTCGGTAGAGTGCCGTGGCATCACACAGCTCACAGCAACCTCCAACTGGGCTTAGGCGATTCTCTTGCCTCAGCCTCCCAAGTAGTTGGGACTACAGGTGCCCGTCATGACATCCAGCTATTTTTCTGTTTTGCAGTTCAGCCGAGGCCAGGTTTGAACCCGCCACCTTTGATATTTGGGGCCAGCGCCCCACTTGCTGAGCCACAGGCACCGCCCAATGCCCGGCTATTTTTGTTGTTCTTGTAGATGTCGTTGTTTGGCAGGCCTGAGCTGGGTTCAAACCCACCAGCCCGGGTGTATGTGGCCAGCACCTTAACCGCTGAGCTACAGGCGCTGAGCCTCAGGGCCATTCATTTTATGTCTAAGTATATTCTATATTCAATCAAAATAAATAGAGGGAAGGCAGTGTGCTGGACAGACCACTAATGCAAAGGTAAAGAGCCTTGCAAGGTCCTGGCCTTAGTTCTCAATTTGGCCAGGCTCTCACTTTCTCTCAGTTCAGGTTATACCTGCGGTCACAACAACTTTGTAAGGATCTAATACACACACACACACACACAACATGTACACACATACATGCTTGTAAGCACTTTAAATGTAAATGTAACGTCTTTAAGGTTTAATGTTACAGTACAGTTGCTAACATCGTTTTTCCAAGAACTTTTGGCTAATAGTTCGTATTTCTCCAGGTGTCCCATTTTCTCTCATGATGAGGAACTTATGTTTAACTGTTGAAAAACTAAGGTGTAAAAATGCTAAATGTCATGACCAATCGTGAATCAGTTGACAGAAGAGCCCGATTTGGCTCCAGGTCACTAGACTTCAGTCTGCAGTCCTCCTCTTCAACAGCAGCCAAGTCAGTCTGCTGCGTGCTGCTGAGACACCACTGCAGGATACATCATGGAACTGGAGGGTCCCTATCACATCCATCCTGCCAGTCTGATTTTGGGAAAGATGGAGGAAGTAGCCTAAGTTGTAGGGAGGCTCTGTGCTGGGATTCTGGACCATGATAGAATGAAAGTGGAGGAGTAAGGGCCCATGCAAGCATTTAGGGAGGGAGTTGGGTGGTTATCAATTTTTAGAGAGAAAGGAGGCGTATGAAAGTTTTTTTCTTTCAAGACTTCCTACATCAATACAAACTAAATTGCTACATTAGCCTCAGAACAGTACTTCATTCTCTTGCATTATATGGAATGCCATCTGAGTGCTGTGGCTCAGGTGAGATGGAACTCAGCTGATAACCTTAGCGCCTTCTTTGAAAGGGTAATTAGATAATTGACTAGAAAAAAAAAAGTCTGTTTAATCCAGTGCAGTGGTTCTCAAAACAGGAACCTAGGCTGGTAGGTAGCATTACCTGGGGACTCACTGGAAATGCACATTCTTAGTCTCACCCCGGACCCACTAAGTCAGAAACTCTGTGTTTTACGTGCATATGTTGTAATAAGCCCTCTGGGTGATTGTGACACACACTAAAGTTTGAGAACCACTGCTTTGAAAGATGTGTCTGCTATTAAACACCCTCAATAACGGTGCTTTTGTAATGTCAAGTATTCCAGTCAACACTCACATTTCCCTGTCTTTTCTTTTTAGTTTGTTTGAATCCAAATAAGAACCTACATTCAATTGGCTGGTATGTTTCTTAAAAGCTTTGATCTAAAGTTCTCTCTTCTTCCAACCCCCACCCCACTTTCTCCTTCCTTCCTCCCTTCCTCCTTCCCTCCCTCTCTTCCTTCCTCTCTCTCTGTCTTTCTGTACCTTTTCTTTTCTTGTAACGTATTTGTTGCAGTGTCTCCTACGGGTCTCTATTTTGTTAACTCCATCCTATCATATTCGTTAATGCTCCTCTGTCCCCTGCATTCTGAATAGCAGTAATTGAATCTATAACCCTGATCATATGCAGATATTTTGGCAAAAATACTCCACAGTGGGCTGGGCATAGTGGCTCATGCCTGTAATCCCGGCACTCTGGGAGGCTGGGGCAGGAAGATCGCTTGATATCAGTTCAAGACCAGCCTGAGCAAGTGTGAGACCTCATCTCTACTAAAAAAAGAAAAACTAGACAGGTGTGGGGAACACCTATAGTCTCAGCTACTGGGGAGGCTGAGGGAAGAGGATCGCCTGAGCCCAGGAGTTTGAGGTTGCTGTGAGCTATGATCCCATGGTGACAGAGTGTGGTGGCCTGTAATCCCAGCACCGTGGGAGGCTGAGGCGGGAGGATTGCTTGAGCTCAGGAGTTCAAGGCTCGTCTGAGCAAGAGTGAAACCCCAACTCATGAAAAAGATGGAAAAACCCAGCCAGGCGCAGCGGCGAGCACCTGTAATCCCAGCGGCCTCGAAGGCTGAGGTGGCAGGATGCCCACAGCCAGAGTCTGAGGTTACAGTGAGCTACGATGCCACGGCACTCTGCTCAGGGCATAGGGTAGAACTCTGCCTCGACAAAAAACAAAACAAATAATAATAATCATCATCTGACAGTTTTGCATATAGCCTCTGGGGATCCCACGCCATGGGGTACAGAC
>CAUYON010161425.1:0-20347 GCA_963573935.1 Arctocebus calabarensis
TTCTTTTTTTTTTTTTTTTTGAGACAGAGCCTCAAGCTGTCACCCTGGATAGAGTGCTGTGGCATCACAGCTCACAGCAACCTCCAATTCCTGGGCTCAAGCAAGTCTCCTGCCTCTGCCTCCCAAGTAGCTGGGACTACAGACGCCCGCCACAACACCCGGCCATTTTTTGGTTGTAGCCGTCATTGTTGTTTGGCAGGCCGGGCTGGATTCAAACCCTCAAGCTCAGGTGTACATGGCTGGTGCCTTAGCCCTCTGAGCCACAGGTGCCGAGCCTATAATCTGTTTCTTGATCTACTTTTTAAAACACACTCTGCTTTGAAGTAAGAATTATTTGTTGGAATCTGTCAGTATATTTTATCAAAGGTCTAATCATAATTCTTCCATAGATTAGAAGACAAATACTGATATAGTGGTTATCACTTTCTTTTCTCATCTCTAGCCTCTCAAAAGAATTAATTTATAATGTTTTTAGACTAGTAGATTCTTAATTCAGTTATTTAGATTTTCTATAGTTATTTAGATTTTCTTTCTTTCCTTTTTTTTTTAGAGACGGAATCTTACTTTGTCGCCCTCAGTAGAGTACTGTGGCGTCACAGCTCACAGCAGCCTCCAACTCTTGGGCTTAGGTGATTGTCTTGCCTCAGCCTCCTGAGTAGCTGAGACTACAGGCAGCTACCACAAACCTGGCTATTTGTTGCAGTTTGGCAGGGGCTGGGTTTGAATACCACCCTCGGTATATGGGGCTGGCACCTTACTCACTGAGCCATGGGCGCCGCCCAGTTATTTAGATTTCCTATTCAACATTCTCTTCTTTGAATAATGCTTCCTGTAGGAATCCAGATTCAAACTCTATGGCAAAGTGTCTTTTCTTATGATCATCTATTTGAGATGAAGGGCTAATCACGTGCATCTCTCCCTGAATCTGATGAAGATCTTTGTTAACAAGTTTTTATCTATCTGTTGTACAAGACCTCTGGCCAGACTTTCACAATTATATATAGTATGAGGAAGAAGAGATCTATAATCAACATATATTCAAGGATAGTGTTTTTCCTTTTTTGGATTGATAGATAGTAGGCTGTCAGTCAGAGAAGTGGTTGTGGGACTCCCAAAGTGCTAAATAAGAGGGTATTTAAAACAGCCTTACCTGTACTATATTAAGAAAAATAATATTTTATAGGGTAGCAGCTGTGGCTCAGTGAGTAGAAGGCTGGCCCATATACTGAGGGTGGTGGGTTCAAACCCAGCTCCCACCAAACTGCAACAAAAAAAAGGTCAGGCATTGTGGCAGGTGTTTGTAGTTCCTGCTACTTGGGAGGCTGAGGCAAGAGAATCACCTAAGCCCAAGAACTGGAGGTTGCTGTGAGCTGTGACTCCACAGTACTCTACCGACGGCAACAAAGTGAGACTTTGTCTCTAAGAAAAGTAATAATAATATTTTATATATTCTGTGTAAGTCATCTATACTGGAAGATTCAGCTTTTATTTTATCAGTTTTACATGCTGATGATTTCCAACATATTTCTTATCTAGCAGTTAGGGATTTATTAAATTTCATACATTTGTGCTTTGTTCATATAAACACAATATTGGTGAGTATTATCTTTATGCCCATCTCCAATTGTTGATGCATGAAGAAAAGTAAAGGGACTTAGGTCTGTAGGTTAGAGTGAGAAAGATAGTCATGAGTAGTGCTTCTGAAGCTTTTTCATAACCTGGTTCTTGTAATAAATGATAATATGTGATATAAATGGATTAGGCTATTCTTTGCTAGAAATGACTAGCCTGAGGCTTCAGCACCCCAGACCTTTCTCAAGTGCCAGGTGCACCATATTTTGGCACAGATATAACCCATTCTTTGCACACCAGTGCTGGGAAGCTCTGCTGTGCTAAATGGATTCCCCCTCAACCCTGCATAGGGCCCCTAGGATATTGGCCTTCTAGGATGACCACCCACCTATGCCACTCACCCTGTGGGCTCCAACCTCCAACCTCCTGGTTATTTCCTGCTCCCAGACTATCACTAATAAGAAGAATTACCAGACTTTCTTCAGTCATTATTTGTGCTTTCTTTGCCTTTGTAAATTCTTCTCAAGTAACAGGATTGGAGGAAACTAATATTTAATGTTTTAAATTAGATGAGGAAAATTGGATTTAATTTTCTTACCTAAGAGACCTTCCATTTTCTCTGAGAACTTTTCCTTGTGAAGAAATTCTTTAGGCAAGTTTATTATCAAATTCAGATGTGATTAATTTAGTGCCAAGGACAACTACCAGGTTCCAGATTTTGCTGCTTTAATGATCACCTTAGTTTTAGAGCACAAACTGTATGTGAATTGCCTTTAGTAAATGGGTTTTCAAAAGTTTGATGGGAATTAATTTGATAATTAGATGTTATATTTTTTAAATGTATAATCCATGCATCTGCACCAAATACTTATGGCAAGTACAAAGCGACATTTTTCCTTGCTTGGTTTTTCTGCAACAACACCTATATTTATGGAGGTGCTGTAGAATTTTTTCTCTTCACTACTAAGCCAGGCTACTGTCTGGCTTCTCAGAGAGATAATTTTTTAGGACAGAGAAAGGAGAAGATTGAGAAAATTTCCAGTAAAAAAGGACTATAGGTATAAGTCTGGCCCAGATAGAATTTCCTTGGAGTTGGAGGAATGTGGTGGAGAAAATGGAAGGTAGGAATGGCTCATTTAGAAGTGAGAGAAAAGGTCTGCCTCTAATCTTTCCCATTCTAAGGACGTCTCCATGGAGATCATGTGGGTATTGAGGAGTCTTATTTATTGGAGACTGAGGCTTCCTCACCAGGTTTGCTTTCTGAATTTTGAGGTAAGAGGCCAAGTCCCATGGCCCATTAAAGCCATCCCCAGTTGGGAAGAGCTTTGGGAGAGAGTGGAGGGGAAAAGGACAGGATAAATGGTCTAGAAAACAGTCCCTATCTTCTTTCTACTTTTCTGGTTTAGGATCTTAGAAAGAAAAATAATCTGTTTTTATCTGCCTTCTTTTTATTTGTTTTGGACTCACTCACATCTTGATTCTAGGTTCTTACTGTCAGAGATCAGCACACACAGCGTCATTCCAATGTGCTGGAGAGTCCTGAAGATGTCTATCTGTGACTCAAAGGCTGCCTGGATATAAGTCTGCAAATGTGTATGACAGTCTCCTTCATGGACAGGTGTCAGGCTCTTTATTTGAAAAATTCTGAAAAATGCTTGTTCTCCCAAAGAATTATGGATTTAGCTTATCCGTTCTTGTGTGACAAAAACCAAATGTGAAAAAAACAGATGGAGTTTGGTTTACAGTGTGGGTCAGCAGCTGGGGAGGATCAGGAAATGGTGTTTCAACATAATTGTGCTAAAGGTAAAATTATGAAGACTGTTGGATTACTTTTAGCATGTAAAGTAGAATAAGGGTGGTATTTAGATATGTGCTATACAGACACCTAAGATGCAGGTATTGATTTCTTTCATAATAACATTTGTGAACTGAGAAGTAGTGGACTTTTCCTTTTATGATTTTAGTAGTACTACCTGCTTTTTAATGCAAGTAGATTTCTACTTCTGGGTTAGGTGGGGTTGGAAAGGATTACAATTCTCCTCTCCTCCTCACAACCCCCTGTCTTGCAAAATAGGACTTTGCATGGTTAGGTAGTATAAAGGAATGAACAATGGAATTCAAGAAATTTGCCACCAATCCCACACCTCTATGAGCAAATGACTTTAGGAAAGTTATCCATTATCCTATAATTATCAGTTATCAGTTTCTTCATCTGTGAGATGGGATGAGATTACTAACTTTGTAGTATTGTTGTGAGGACTCAATTATACTAAATAATTTTAAATTGCAGGTGCTTAATTGTTCCCTTCCCACCATGTCCTAAAATCCATTTTTCTCTTTATTTTTTATTTTTATTTTGTTTTTTGTTTTTTTGAGACAGAGTCTCACTTTGCCCTTGATAGAGTGCTGCGGCGTCTTAGCTCACAGCAACCTCAAACTCTTGGGTTCAAGTGATCCTCCCAAGTAGCTGGGACTACAGGCACCTACCACAATGCCTGACTATTTTTTGTTGTAGTTGTTATTGTTGTTGTTTAGCAGGCCCAGGCCAAGTTTGAACCTGCCAGCCCTGGTGTATGTGGCTGGTGCCCTAACCACTGAACTTCAGGCATTGAGCCATTTTTCTCTTTAGTTTTCTCTTCCCCCTCCTTCCCTCCCCTTCTTCCTTCCTCCTCCTCCTTACTTTTCTTCCTCCCCCTCCTCTTTGCTTACATGATTTCACTGAAAGTAAACCCGAAACCACAGAAATAAGTTCCTTGGAATTTTTTGTTGCCTTTTCACTTTTGCTAAGGGATAATTCCAAAATTCCTGTATTGGAATCTTGACCCTGCTAGTTGTACACTGTGCTCTCTTCCTCAGCCCGCCCCCTCTTTTCTCCTTGGACTTGGCAGGGAAGAAAGATCTCTGTGTTGAGCAGAGGAAGATCTTGTAACTCCTTCTAGTCATCTTGCTGTGATCTCCTGTCCTGGTTATCATCTCTTAGTAGCCACTGTTAAAACAAAGTACTTTTTGGACATTTTGTTATTACTCTATGCCAAATTATAAGGCTAAAATGAAAGTGGGCTTTGGTTTAAAAGAATAAACCAATTTGGTGCTGAAATAGAGTTTAACATCAGCATCTAAGGGAAGCCATTAGTGGACCCACGTGTTTTGGTAAGATGAAGTACATTGTAGTAAGAATAAAACACTTTATTAATTTAATTAAGCAAATCAGTATGTGAAAATATTCAGACTTGACTTGGCGCCCGTAGTGCAGTGGTTACCACGCCAGCCACATACACCAAAGTTGGTAGGTTCAAACCCTGCCCAGGCCAGCTAACCAACAATGACAACTGCAACAAAAAATAGCCAGGCATTGTGGTGGACACCTGTAGTCCCAGCTATTTGGGAGGCTGAGACAAGAAAATTGCTTAAGCCTAAGAGTTTGAAGTTGCTGTGAGCTGTGACTCCACGGCACTCTACTGAGGGCAACAATAATGAGATTTTGTCTCAAAAAAAAAAAAAAGATTCAGACTAATTTTAGAATCTAGTTCTTTGTACTATACTGGACTTCTGCCAGTTGAATCTCATGGTACGTGAGAGCTTTCTCTTTGATCCTAGTACAGCGCATATGTTGATGTTCTTTTCTGGTTCTCTGATTCAAATGTGTTCCCAACCCTTTATTTGCTGTGTTTCTCAGTAAATCTGTAGGCCTGAATGTGTTAATACCCCAGCCAAAGAAGCTTGCTTCCTCAAGAACAGGATGAAGGATATTTGGGGTGGTTGGCTGATTGAGTGATTACACTCTTTCTAAGTATTTATAGCTTATCTGTCTCTTGATGGTTCTTTGGGCTTCTAGCAGGCACGTGTCCCATTGTTGTTCAGCAAAGTTTGGTATGTGTGTTTGACAAGTTAGCAGTGTGGCAGCTCAGCTTGCTCCCCAGCCCCATGCAGTCTCAGGGATTGTTTGGTTTGGCAGGTGGCCAGCACTCTGCTATATGATGCATTTCCTTGACAGGGCAAAGTGTGGAGCCGCATTAGCTGCAAAGTTTACAAAGGTTAGCTAAACACACACAATAAATATTAATAAACAAAAAAGGCCCACCCACCTTTGACTTTGAATTCTGTTTCTTCATTCTGTGTTTTAGAATCCCTGTAGTGTTTGATTAATAACCAGTCTTAGGGTAATTGAGCCTTAAGTATCTTTTGCCTAAATCAGACTGCTCCCAGGCCTCTCATTGGCTGCTTTGGTGACTCATCACCACAGTGGACAGAGTTCTGGAATGACTGTTTAGTTCAAGGGGTCTTATTTGTCTCTCTCTGCTTTAATATGAGAGGAGGGTAAATGTGTTTCTCCATAAGAACTTATACTGACTGGCCATGTGTGTGTCTAAGAGCTCTGGAGGGCAAAGGATATGTACAGGAATAGAGGCACAGTGCCCTGGAGGACTCCCTGGAAAGCAACTGGACCTTGGTTTGTTGGCCTGAGCACTTGCCTCTCTCTAACATTTACACCCTCAGCATAGAGAGAGAGAGAGAAAGAGAGTAACAGTAACCTGCTGCCCCTGGAAACTGCCTGTTTGGCTGGGTGTCTTGGAATTTATCAGGCCTGCATTGTGGATCTTTTCCAATTCTGCACCCTGCTCACTTGAAAACATATTTCAGAACCAGTAATCTTAGACTGCTTAGCCAGACCTCTAGAGAACCAAGAAAGAGAAATAACTTTAATACTATGTCCTTAAGATTGTCCTGGGGCCATTTGCAGGTGACTAGATTTTGGAAAGCCCTTAAAACCCTTCTCGTGGTCATCTTATGCTCTCTAGTTCGTGTATATTCTCTCTCTAGGACACCATTGGGAGAAAACTAACCCTGCTGCGTTTGTAGGATACCTGAGTATAATAATATGAAGAAACCAGTTTTATTTCTCATGGAAGAGGGATGATCTTAATTTGAAAATTATCTCCAGTTCTATCTAGCAAAGCAATTGATTTAGGCAGGGGTGAACCATAGCTGTTAATTCATTCCTTCAGGAAACATTGTACATCAGACACTAATCTAGGTGATTAGGCTGCATTGCCAAAAAAACCCTAAGATTTCTGCTCATGGCACATCTGTTCTAGTTGGGAGGCAGCCAATTAGCATCATTAATAAACAAATTATTTTTTTTGTTAAATGGTGATACATACTATAGAAAAAGAAAGATAATAAGGTGAGTTCTGGGGCACAATTTTAAATTGGGTGGTCTGAGTAGCCATGACATTTAAGTAAAAACTAAAAGGGATGAGTCTTGGCTCAGAATAACCTATTCTAGATAGGGTTACATAAACATGACTTTATGATGTTGTTTGTGACTCTCCTCATGTTTCCATATACCTGGCTGTGACCATCTGGGAATTTCCAGTGGTCTAGGCGTGTTTCTCAAATTATTCTCAGTGGTGGAGCACCTAGAAGTCAGGCTATGCTTTCCAGACCGTGAGCTCGTGACATACTTCAGTCTTACCAACAGGAGCAGTTTTATTAGGAGAAAATATGAGTTTTACATACAGGCAGTATAAAATACATTTTATAAACCTATGTATAAAGCAACAACCAAAACTCCCAAACTATCAAGTTAAATACAGTTTACTATTTTCATATCTTTCTGTCGCTCCTCACTCACTGTTGTATCTCTTTTATCATCTTTTAGCACTTGCTAGCAGACAATGGATAGCAGACACCATAGATTTGAGGAAAATTGTGGAAATAAAACCTAAAAATGGGAAAATATGCCCTTTTAACTTAATTTTCTTCCTACCAAGGGGGAAAACACAGCCACTATAATTCAATTTTCTCTTGTAGAACATCTCAGTCCTCTTCCAGTGGTATATAGCTTCAGAACCCCTTTTCTGGAGTATTGTCAGATATGGATTAGAAGTCCTCCAAACACTTTTCAACTTTCTCCTTAGTTCCTCTGGAATCTCAGAGAAGGATCTGTAGCCATTTAACCATATGAATATTTTTTACAACTCAGATAAAAGAATTTTATAGCAAAAGGGATCTCAGAGATTCGCAGATATTCTATCTTAACCAAAAGAGTGGGATGATTTGAAACAAGGAGCCCTATGTACATTTAAGAGATAGAAGTTCCATGGTTTTCATATTCCCATTACAACTGTACCTGTTTGTACCTGAATTGTACCTGTTTTCCCCTTAGTCCCTGTATATAACTTGGCAAGTGATAGGTTATTAATAAACCTTGATATAATGGAATACTTTCTGTCATCCCTTTCTGTATCAGAATAAGTACGTGGTGTTTCCATATACTAACATTAATTCATCTTTTTTTCCTTTAATTATTCCATGCTGTCCCTTCCACCCTTGCCCTTTTACCACAGATAAAAATATAAAACAGGTTATAGTTCTGAGAACTCATGGTTCTTTTCTACCCCAAAGCACCCCTTTTTTTCCTCACCAATAATGAATTCAAAGGATCCTAACTTACAGTTAACCGTCTCTTAATGCTTTTCATTTGGGTTGATGTCAAGTCTTTCTATTCTGGAAAGATTTAGATCTTTGTGAAACTAAAAGCAATAACCACTTGGCCTCAATCTACTGTCCAGAGGGATGTATTCTGTATGTGTAAAAGCATGAAATGCTGAGATCTAACTCTGCTTTGGTGGTAATCTTAACTGAATGGAGTGGATTCAGCATTCCATGATGCCAGCCTCATGACAGTGGAGCTGGGAGACCTAATGTTATGGTTTCGGGGCTGTCTGGAGAGGGGAGTAATGTTCAAAAGGGAACATCTTTTTTATTTTGATAGACTATTGCACAGATAATAAGCGATGGAATAGAACTTAACCTCAGGAATACAACTTCATAGCTTAGCAGAAAATGTCCTTGAAGTTACAGGTAACCCTCAGGATGATATTTGATTTACTAAATTAGCCATCAAAGTAACAGCAGATAGTTTCTAGCTTCATTTGGCCTCTTGTTGACAGCATGTCTTTCCCTTTCAGAGTGTTGTCCGCTGCCTCTGGCATCCAAAGCTGAACCAGATCATGGTTGGAACTGGAAATGGTTTGGCTAAAGTCTATTACGACCCCAACAAAAGTCAGAGGTATTTCCTAAGTATTTTGTTTTAGATGGATAACAACAAATGGGGGGGCTTTCTTTCACCCCTGCTTTTATGTATTTCCTCCTTTGATGGGGATCTACCCTTTTAGAAAATGCAGCTGGCATGGAGTAAAGCCTCAGACTCCTACGATTGTACTTTAAAGAGGATTTGGTTATTGCCCTTGATCCATAGTGAATTCAAAGTCAAAGTTTCCTGGGGATTTGCAGTTCTTTACTTGAAATGTTGAATACAGGGGGGTGGGGGGTTCTGTCCACTTTGCATACCACCCTGGACAGTGGCATTAGCAGTGATACGTGTAAGGGATTAACAAAGCAGGTACCTCACCACTTAGAGGAAATGGAAACACCTTGCCCATTTCGTTCCCTTTCTTTTTTGGCTTTTAGCAGTTACTGGTTTGGGTGTTTGGTTATCCTCTGCCAGCAGAAGGGGACAGCACAGATAATTCTTCCCAACCCCTACACCCACCCCAAATGTCAAACTCATGCATACCAGTTTATTTCATAGGTCTGAAACTTCACTGTAAGCTCTGTCTGTTCCTCAGTCATTTCCATTTTCTTGGGCACAAAGGTGGACATGTGTTGCTTCCCCAAAAAGCATGGTTTAGTTTCTCTCTTAAAGTACAGCAATTAATTTACTCTTTCTTTGGAGTAAGCATCGGTTGCTAGCAAGTGTTAAAATTCATGTGTTAAATTCACTGGCTCCCATATAAACCTGTTTTGAGGTTCTATGTCCTTTCGAAGGGAAGGGTAGCTGTTCCCTATTAATGAATATTTGGTGGTCATAATTTTGCTCTGAATGAAAGCAGTCAGTCCTATCTTCTTGGATTGGAATCCTTACCCTATAAAATAAAGTGTATATTATGGCATTTAAAAATAAAAAGGATTTTATTTGTTTTTCAATAAAGAAACTGAAAATGCTATTGTAATTAAGATGAAGAGTCTGTTTCACTTTAGAAAATGATTAGCCTGATTTCATAACACCCCTTAAGAAGGCACTCTATTTGGAATCTTGAAAAAAATCGCATATTTGTATTTGCTTCTCTTGAAAGTAATAGCTCAGTATTGCTAAAGAGAGGTAAAATGTTCTAAACACACTTTTGGTTAGCTCTACACATTCTTAGGTGGTAGCCCCTTGACAACACTGTCAGCTAACTCAGTCCCAGACACTTACACTCTTGTATTTGATATGTGGACATATGCCATTTGGAGTATAGACCACCCAAATTGCTTTCATCTGGGACATAAACTAAAACTTGAACCCTGTAACCTTTATGGTGAAATGGCCAGTTAATTTTATTAATATTTATTTAAGATCTTAAATTTTTAAGTTGTCTATGGGATTTTTTTAGCTTGTGTCCTAGTGGCCTATTACCCCTCCAGTTCTTTTTCTTGGTAATAACTACTGACTGACAGACTTGCTTTCTGTAAGTTTAATCCCTTGTCACTGAGGACCCATCTGTTGCCATCCATCTGAAAGTCAAGGACTTCTCTAGATAGAGTATGTGTAGAGTATGTTTCTGAAAGTACCTAATGCTTTCGACATGTATTTTATGTTTCTAAGACCAAATAAAGGAAATGATTTGCTTTTACCCCCTGTAGGGGAGCAAAATTATGTGTGGTTAAAACTCAGCGGAAGGCAAAACAAGCTGAGACTCTAACCCAGGACTACATCATCACCCGTAAGTCATGCATCTCCCTTCTCCTCTCATGTGGTATTGATTGCATGGTTTCAGAGACAGAAAATGCCCTCAGAATTCAGGCATATCTTACAAAATCTCCATTCATGTGGGTGGATTACGAGTCATGTAGCGGCTAACCCTGTTAGCTTCTGTGCCTCATCACAGGGACAGGGTTATTTCATGTAACTTTTAACTCAAAAAGGAAAAGCCTATCTGAGCTTAATGCATTACACTACAGCAGCCTTTTAAAGAATAACAGTCTGTTCTAAGAATAAACAAAGAGCTCTGGTCTTGGAATCAGGAAGCCTGGGTTTATCCAGTTCCACCTCTGACTGGCAGTATAATGTTGAACAACTGAACTTCATCAGGAGAGTGAGGAGACTAGCTGAAGGGTCTACTCTAGTCCCCTCTGAAATTCTATGACCATGTGGTAGATTGCTCCAGAGGCATTAATAGTATATCAAATTTAGTACCTGGGGTATAAACAGAAAGCTTCCTAGGGCAGAGTGGCTTCTCTCAGCATTTGTCATACAACCTCATTAATCTGACAGATCTGTGTTTCCAGAGCCACTGTCTCAAACCTGTAGCAGGTGACAGCTAGGAAGAAAATTTTGGATGCAACAGCAGTTGTCCTTAGCAGATGGCCTTGTGGACTTTTCAGTGAATTAGTCTGCAGACCAGGGGGCGCTGTACTCCTCCTGGGTTTTCTTCCTGGTGGTGGGGCTCCCTTGGAGCTTATAATCAGTAAAGAGATCCCAGGACACTTTTTGCAAGAGTGGAAGTGTCAAAGTCGGTGTTATAACCAGTCTAGCTCATGTAATTACATGCGGCCTACTTAAATTCCACCAGTCGTTTGAAGTGAAAAGCTATTTTCCCCCTCCTAAAAATACTGTTGTATTGTGTTGCCTATAGAGTGACGGGTGGCTGTGTTTCTCAGCTCCTCAGTCTCAGGCAGGCATGTTTTACGGGTGAGTGATATGGCCTGGCCCCCGTTGGCAGTAGGAGGAAAGGGTAGGAGGGGATACTGAAAGAGGATTTGAGGGATTATAGACATTTCATTTATATTATAAATTCCTTTTAAACCTTTACCTTCTTTCTCCTAGTCCCCTAGAAAAAGTTTCTCTTTTAAAAGAAGTTTTAATCTATATGGAAGGGTTGAAAGAAATTATGCTGGTACTTTTGAAGGGCATGAAAAAGATAGTTATTAAACACTTCCTCCTTTTCTTTTGCCCTCAGAATTTTGTAGTATTGTCCTTCTAAATCTGTATACTCTTTTATATTCTAAAATTTGATTTTAGACATTAAGTATACAGACAACCTCGGTTAAATAAATGTCACTCTGTTTTTTATTCTCTTCTTTTGTCTACCTTACAGAAAGAGGGATAAGGTCTCCATGCCAGGAGATTTAGGTACCCCTTGTATTCAAGGCAACCTTTATCCCAGTTTCAGTGGGATAAGCACTCCTCCCTTCCGGTTACTCAGCGCTGTCACCTCCTCCTGAGAGGTGGTCACATTTCAAAAACGTGTGAAGTGATTCCAGTGTTTATGAGGCATCTGAGGAAACTTCTGGGCTGACAGCAAGCTGCTGGCATTGTTTGCACTTGGGTCCTGTAAGAAAAAATAAGAGGCGGGCCTAATAGGTGTTTCTTTTCAAAGCCACAACAATTAAGTTTTAACTGCTACTCATGGTTGGGGAGATGGGGATCCTCACCAATGTTTCCGTGACAGTATTTGACAATGTTTCCTGAGTGCCATTAGCTATCAGGAGAGGTGAATAATAAATCTGGTCTCAAAAAAAATAGGCTAATTGGTTACAATAAGACTGTCTTTTATTATTAGATGAAGGCTGTCATTATGACTTCCATTTCATCTCTCAGTCATGCCTTGGCTATGTTTTTGGATGGAAGGGTTATTATTATAATAAAATCTTCAAATGTGACTTCTTGCAGCTCATGCCTTGCCTATGTTCCGTGAGCCCCGCCAACGGAGTACAAGGAAACAGCTGGAGAAGGACAGGCTGGATCCCCTGAAGTCACACAAACCTGAACCTCCTGTAGCAGGCCCAGGTGACTATAGTCTAGCTGGTTTCCTGAAAAGGGGGGTGAGGGGCAGGATGGACTAATTGATAGAGAATTGAGAGGATCATCTGGGCCTGGATGCTTTTTTGTCTCCAGAGATTTTATCAGACAGTTGTTTTTAAAATTTTCTTTTTAAAAAGCAACAGAATTTTAAACATCTGATGCAGAATCCCAGTAATATAAAAGTGATAAAAATGTAGCTGTAGTGCTAAAGTAGGGAAGAGGCCTGGAGCTCTCTCTGCTAAGTCTCCAACTTGAGCAGTTATAGGTGACCTCAGTGGCACTCAAGGGCTCCTTGGAACCCAGTGGTTCAAACCACCGCTCTCAATATTGGTGTAATATATAACACTGGGCCCTTTGGTTAGGTTTCACACAAGGCAGAAAGTGGCTATCCATTAAATTTTGTGTTAATAAAATGATGGTGCCCATATCACTATAATAAAATGAACAAAAATCCTTAAAGTTTTTAAGAAGTATGTGCCAGAAGAAAACAAGGCAGCACTGGTTATAGTACAGCACACACCTATTTCTGTTTTCACCTCTGTGATCTCCATTCATCCCAGGCTCCTAAGCCTAAAGTTTTGGACTCATTCATTCATCTGAGCCTGAGTTTGGGACCTGTATCTATTTGGCTCACCTTTTCAGCACTGACAGCATTTTGCATATCAATCTCAATTATTTTTTTTTTCACTTTCTTTGCTACTATCCTAATCAAAGTTACCAAATAATGTTCTTGTTTGAATTATTCTGAGCCCTTCTTACTAGGCCCCTTACCACAAGTCACTCCCTCTCCCCCATCCCACCTCCATTCCTCTTACATATAACTTTTACCTCTAACTCCTCTAACTTTCATGTTGCTACTGCCCAAAACCTTCATAAGCTTCCCACTGTCCAGTTGTATTTTTAGAGATTCAAGATTCTCTACTGTCTGACTCTAACCTACCTACTCTGACCTTCTGATATGACTGCTGATTTACTTCTATCCCTAGAAACCCATTGGACTTTCCTCTGTCTGTATTTTTGTAGTTAGTTTGCTCGTTGGACATAACCTTCTCTACCTTTTGAGCTTTCCTAAATTGTATCCATCACTTTCCATAAAGACCTTCTCAGCCACCTCAGATGGAAGTACTGGGTTCTTCTATACACATAGTTACTGACTACACACATTCTCTGCCAGTTAGTTATTTCCTGCCTTATTTAGTTTCTTCTTACATTGATTTATGAAATTAATATTTAATGTTATTTGGCTTTTCATGTGTTTATTTTATCATCCTGAAAAGTCATACTTTTTTCGAGTACCGAATACCAGGCACCATTCTAGCTGCTGGAGATCCAGCAGAGAACAAATTCCTGCCCTGAGGCATTTCATGTCTAGCAAGGCAATCCCAGCAAGACACTGGTAAAACATGAACCCGTGTCTTTAACTTATTTGTTTTCTCTTATGATATCCAGCAAAGTAGAAGGTATTTGGAAGATGGCAAGCTGTAAGATATGTTTGTTTAAAACTAAAATAGCATCTAAGGATTTTAGTTATTTTTATTAATTGAATTTCATGTGGTCTTGCCAGAGGAATTGTTTTAAGGCATATACATGGCAAAGTTTTGTCTTTTTTAATATTGATATCATTCTATAAGTTACATGAGACATAACAATAAAAACAGCTCTTCCTATTTAAAAATGTTATAGGGAAGTTGAGGTTTAGCTATCGCCTACACCTTTCTTGGTTCTGATTATCAGAAAACTGAAAAAATGGTACTCAGAACCCCTGTGGTTTGTGCTCAGACAAGTACAGTGTATGCAAGGTATATATTATGTTCAGTTTCTGATGTGTATTTAGTTTCTACTTTGATTGTTTGAAACAGGTCGTGGTGGCCGAGTTGGAACCCATGGGGGCACTCTGTCATCCTACATTGTAAAGAACATTGCTTTAGACAAAACTGATGACAGTAACCCCCGGGAAGCCATTTTGCGTCATGCCAAAGCAGCAGAAGACAATCCATATTGGGTTTCTCCAGCATATTCCAAGTAAGAATTTTGCTTTTTAAAATAGAACAATTACTATGTTTGATGAATTAGGAAGAACACAGTATTTGGGGGTTCTAACTTTTCCATTTCTTATTAAGAAAAATGGGCTGGCTAGTCAGAGTCTTAAAGCCTAGGCAAGTGTTTATATTGTAAGACTCTAAAATAGTGAATTTTAAAACTAATCCAGTTTCCATCAAAGTTATAGCCTAGTGTAAACCATTATATGAATCCATCCTGCCTATCATTAAAACAAAAAAAATCACTCTTTATGTGCATGATCTTAGTTGAGGAGGGCTAAATCAAATGAGGGGGAATAATTTGTAGATCTGGTATTTATAGAGCTGTATATGTAAGTAACACTGCAGAATGATCCTGCCTGCTCAGATTCCCTAAGATAGCTTAATGTGGGTGAACCTGTAGTGGTTCTCAAAGCCACTAAATCACCAATCTTTACATTAAAGAAAGGTACTATTGTAGAATTTTTAGTTTTTAATTTTTAAACTTTTTATTTGAATTAATTTTAGATTTACAGAAAAGTTGTGAATATAGTACAGAGAGTATAAATATACTCTTCACCCAACTTCCCCCTAATGTTAGCACCTTGTGTAACCATGAAGCTAACATTGTACAATACTGTTAACTAAGCTACAGACTTACCTGGTGTTCACCAGTTTTTCCACTCATGTCCTTTCTGTGTTCTCAGATCTCCATTACCTGTAGTTGTTATTTTGCCTTAGTCTCTGCCAATCATAACAGCCTTTCTTATCTTTCATGACCTGATGCTTTTAATGAATACTGGTCAGTTATTTTGTAGACTATCTCTCAGTTTGGTTTTGCTTCGTATTTTCTCATATCTGGAATGAAACCATACATGTTTTGCAAAAAAAGCACAGGAGTGTCATGTCCTTCTTCGTACATGATATTAAGGTCTTAACAATATTAATATGTCTTATTACTGGTTACTGGTGACACTAACTTTGGCTATTTGGTTAAAGTAATGTCTGCCAAATTTCTCCACTATAAAGCTGCTATCACTCTTTTTGAGTCGATAAATTTCTTGGGGATGATATTTTAAGAGAATGCAAATCCTATATCTTTTTTGCTCTTTTCTTCTATATTTATTAATAGAAATTATAACTAAAGGAAGACGTATCCTGTCTCCCACATTTATTTATTTTTCATTTTTTCACATTGGTATGGTCTAAGATATTTACTTTATTCTATGAATTAAAATCCAATACTGTGTCCAGCTTTGGTGAATAGATGTTCCTTCAGAATGGTTCCTGTCATCTTTCAGTAAGCCCTATATATTTTTTGAGCACATTTTCTCTTTTTGACACTATGAGATATTCCAGACTCATCTTTGTTTCCTTTTTTACCACCCCAGAATTGATCACTTCTCCAAAAAGCCCTGACTCCTTTTGTTGGAGGATCCTATTTAGATACCCAGGGCTGGCTGCTAGATGCGCTCATTGCTACCAGTGTGCTGTCGCTTCTAGGGCCTCTTTGCTAATAAAACTAGGAGGCATATCTGTGCACACTAACCTATTCGTATACACACCTCTTTGTTCTGAATATATCAACCTGTATTTTTACATATATGTATGGTTTGGAGGTTTGTTTGCAATTTTTTTTTTTGGCCAGGGCTGGGTTTGAACCTGCCACCTCTGGTATATGGGGCTGGAGCCCTACTCCTTTGAGCCACAGGCACCACCCAATATATGTTTTTTTTGTTTTTTTGGGTTTTTTTTTTGCTGGAGAGTCATTGAGGATACAAAGAACCAAGTTACACTGATTACATTTGTTAGGTAAAGTCCCTCTTATACTTGTGTCCTGTCCCCAAGACGTGTGTCACATCCTATGATGCCCCACTCCCCTCCCTCCTTCCCTTTCCCTGCATCCCCCTTCCCCCACCCATGATTGTGCACTAGGTCTTCAATTGTCCTTATATCAGAACTGAATATGTAGGATTCTTGTTTCTCCATTCTTGTGATGCTGTACTAGGAATAATGTGTTCCACTTCCATCCAGAAGATGTAAAGTCTCCACCTTTTTTACTGGCTGAATAGTATTCCATGGTATACATAGACCACAGCTTGTTAATCCATTCCTGGGTTGGAGGGCATTTAGGCTGTTTCCATATTTTGGCGATTGTAAATTGAGCTGCGATTAATAGTCTAATGCAAATGTCCTTATGAAAAACAGATTTTTTTTCTTCTGGATGCAGTATTTATATTTTAACAACCATCAGTTTAAATTGATGTTTATGACTTCAGTCCACAGGGTTCATTTGGCTTTTTCCCTTTCGATATTTGTAATTCTTTCTCTACCACTGAGAAACCTAGCTCTTATTTGTTCAGTTCTAGTATATATGTAGAGTAGTTTCAGAATTACTAACTCATACCCATGTAAGAAATAGTTTTCCTATCTGGATTACAGCATTTATTTTTTGTCTTTAGCCTTACAGTATTGAGTCAAGGTACTGTAAATGTAACTTTGCCAGAGGTACTTAGATTAAACTTTTCTTCACCAACCCAGTACGTATGGCTGTGTTATTCATTTGAAATGCAATTAGATTCATATGTTAGTGTTTATATTCCCTTTTTAAGTTTCCCCTACATTCTGTTTATGTTTGGGGGGGAGTGGTGAAATACTACTGTTGTGCCAGAAGTCAGAGATTTAGAAGAGGTATACTCAGAGAAGAGTTTTATCCTCTTTGTTCCTGTTCCCCTCTTCCCCTTCCCAGTTTCCCTTGCCCATTACACCCTATAGGTAACCATTCAATTTAGTTCTAGTTTATCTTTCCTGTATTTCTTTTGCATTAATATGCATATGAGTATTTTCTTATATCCTTGTAGTTCTTATGTTAAGGATAACATAGTATAAATACTCTTTTTTCTTCTTTTTCCGTTTGAAAATCTATAGTGAAGTATAATTACAGCATATGAACACATATAAAGTAAAATGTTATTTATTTATTTTGCAGTTTTTGACCAGTGCTGGGTTTGAACCCACCACCTCCGGTATATGGGGCTGGCACCCTACTCCTTTGAGCCATAGGCACAGCCCTAAAATGTTATTTTTTTACTCCAAAAAAAAATTATTATTATTATTATTGAGTAATAGTATTACTCAAATCCAACTTTTATCACCAAATAGTTTGCTAATCTGTGATTATTCACAAAATAGTTGGTTATCTAAAAACTTCTTCATTAATATTTCTGTGAGAAATTTAACTTTGAGAATAATATTTTTTTTTATTATTTAGGATTCATTGAGGGCACAAAGAATTAGGTTACACTGATTGTGGTTGTTAGGTAAAGTCCTTCTCGTAATTGTGTCCTGCCCTCAAGAGGTGTTCTATACTTTGTGACCCCCTATCTTCCTCCCTCCTCCCCTCTCCCTGATCCCTCATTCCGCTATCCTCCACCTTGATTTAGATCCTCTACTGTCTTCATGTTAGAATTGAGTACATTGGATTCTTCTCCATTCTTATAATGCTTTACTAAGAATAATGTGTTCCACCTCTATCCAGGTTAATACAAAAAATGTAAAGTCTCCATCTTTTTAAATGACTGAATAGTATTCCATGGTATACATATACCACAGCTTGTTAATCCATTCCGGGGTTGGTGGACATTTAGGTTGTTTCCACGTTTTGGTGATTGTAAATTGAACTTCAATAAACAGTCTAGTGCAAATGTCCTTATGATAAAAGCATTTTTTTTCTTCTGGGTAGATGCCTCGTAATGGGATTGCAGAATCAAATGGGAGGTCTAGCCTGAGTTCTTTGAGGGTTCTCTATACTTCCTTCCAAAAAGGTTGTATCAGTTTGCAATCCCACCAGCTGTGTAAAAGTGTTCCCTTTTCTTCACATCCATGCCAGCATCTGTAGCTTTGAGACTGTGATGTGGGCTATTCTCACTGGGGTTAGGTGGTATCTCAGGATGGTTTTGATTTGTATTTCTCTGATGTTCAGGGACAATGAGCATTTTTCAAATGTTTGTTAGCATTAGTCTGTGTTTGTCAGAGAATGTTCTACTCATATCGCTTACTCAAAGGAAGATGGGATTGTTTATTCTTTTTCTGTTGTTTCATGTGAGTTCTCTGTAGATTCTAGTTATCAACCCTTTGTCAGATTCATACCCTACAAATATCTTTTCCCATTCTGAAGATTGTCTTTTCACTTTACTTATTGTGCCCTTAGCTGTGCAGGAGCTTTTCAGTTTAATTAAATCCTACTTGTTAATTTTTGTTGTTGTTACTATGGCCACTGAAAACTTCATCATAAAATCTTTCCCCAGTTCAATGTCATCAAGAGTTCTCCCCACACTTAATTCTAAGATTTTTATCATTTCGTGTCTTAGATTTAAGTCTCTTATCCATCTTGAGTCAATTTTTGTAAGAGGTGAAAAATGTGGGTCAAGTTTCAGTCTTTTACATGTGGTTATCCAGTTCTCCTAGCACCATTTGTTGAATAGGGGTTCTTTTCCCCATTATATAGTTCTATTATCTTTAATAATCCAAACAAAAGCAAGTAGAAACTGGTTTCATCTTTTGGTTTTCTATTCTGTTCCATAGGTCTAGGTCTTTATTTTTGTGACAATGCCATGCTGTTTGATTACTATGGACTTATACTATAGCCTGAAGTCTGGTAGGGTGATGCCTCTGATTTTGTTTTTATTACTAAGAGTAGCCTTAGCTATCTGGGTTTTTTTCTGGTTCCATACAAAGTAAAGTAATTTTTTTTCCAGTTCTTCAAAATATGATGTTGGTATTTTAATGGAGATTGCATCAGTGTCCACATATCAGTAGTCTTTGTATATGCCAATAATAGCCAAATTGAGAAGCAAATCAAGGACACAATTCCCTTCACAGAAGCTTCAAAGGAAAATGAAATATTTAGCAATGTACCTAACAAAAGAAGTGAGAGGACTTTTCAAAGAGAATACTGAAACTCTAAGAAAAAAAATTGCAGAAGGTAGTAGCAAATGGAAGAACATTCCACGTTCTTAGCTGGGAAGAATCAATCAAAATGTCTGTTGTACCCAAAGCAATCTACAGATTCAATGAGAATACTATTTATAAATACATTATGTTAACTACTTTCTTTGTTATTCTATTTTTATGTATTTATTTTTATTGTTGGGGATTCATTGAGGGTACAAGAAACCAGGTTACACTGATTGCATTTGTTAGGTAAAGTCCCTCTTACAATCGTGTTTTGCCCCCAAAAGTTGTGGCACACACCAAAACCTCACCCTCCTCACTCTTTCCCTCTCTCTGCTCTTCCTTTCCCCACCCCTCCCTCATTCTTTCTCTCCCTGTTCTTCCCTTCCCCCACCCACACCGTGTCATTAATTGTCCTCATATCAAAATTGAGTACATGGGATTCATGCTTCTCCATTCTCGTGATGCTTTACTAAGAATAATGTGTTCCTCTTCCATCCAGGTTAATACAAAGGCTGTAAAGTCTCCATTTTTTTTTTTTAATGGCCGAATAGTATTCCATAATGTACATATACCACAGCTTGTTAATCCATTCCTGGGTTGGTGGGCATTTAGGCGTTTCCACATTTTGGTGATTGTAAATTGAGCTGCAACCAGTCTAGTCCAAGTGTCCTTATGATAAAAGGACTTTTTTCCTTCTAGGTAGATGCCCAGTAATGGGATTGCAAGATCAAATGGGAGGTCTAGCTTGAGTTCTTTGAGAATTCTCCATACTTCCTTCCAAAAAGGTTGTATCCGTTAGCAGTCCCACCAGCAGTATAAAAGTGTTCCCTTCTCTCCACATCCACACCAGCATCTGCAGTTTTGAGATTTTGTGATGTGGGCCATTCTCGCTGGGGTTAGATGGTATCTCAGGGTGGTTTTGATTTGCATTTCTCTAATAATTAGGGAT
>CAUYON010161427.1:0-11194 GCA_963573935.1 Arctocebus calabarensis
GTTGAATACGTGCATTGGAGGGTAGAATAGTGCATTGGAGGGTTGAATAGTGCATTGGAGGGTTGAATACGTGCATTGGTGGGTTGAATAGTGCATTGGAGGGTTGAATAGTGCATTGGAGAGTTGAATACGTGCATTGGGGGGTTGAATAGTGCATTGGGGGGTTGAATACGTGCATTGGGGGGTTGAATACGTGCATTGGGGGGTTGAATACGTGCATTGGGGGGTTGAATACGTGCATTGGGGGATTGAATACGTGCATTGGAGGGTTGAATAGTGCATTGGAGGGTTGAATAGTGCATTGGAGAGTTGAATACGTGCATTGGGGGGTTGAAGACGTGTGTCGGGGGGTTGAATACATGCATTGGAGGGTTGTATAGTGCATTGGAGGGTTGAAGACATGCGTCGGGGGTTGAAGATGTGTGTTGAGGGGTTGAAGACTGCGTCGGGGTTTGAACACATGCATTCGAGGGTTGAATAGTGCATTGGAGGTTGCCTGGTACATGTGCACCCAGTAAATATGTGGAGTTACTAAAATGGCAACCATGGGCCCATGTTCTGAGGAAGGAATCAGATTGATTTATTGTAAGCTGCAATGTTACTGTGATGGGGGGAATATAATTTCTTTGCCTAATAGATTCACAAATAACTTCTCCACATGTAACTATTACGTAAAATGTATATAGCCGCAGTGTAATTATGGTAAGACAGAAGCAAATTTACAAAGATTGTCCCAGGTTCTTGCTCAGTCTTGTTTGTTTTTTTCCTCACTGTAAAATGGAGTGATCCAGCATTTGTGTCTTAAAGTTGTAAGTGACCCTAGCAACCTTTTGTTTTTATATGGAAAGTGGAAGAAAAGTTGGCAAAGTAGTTTGTTGACTATAGAAAAAAGCTCTTGTAGGAATTGGCCACATCTGTTTTATTGTTTGGAACTGAGACATTCAACACAAAATAAGTTGGCTGGTAATAAAAGTACAATAATTGCTAATGTAAAACAGACAGATGTTTTTCTCATTACATAGTGCTGGGCAGATGTATTTTGTTAGGAGCTGAATTTTTAAACAAAATTAAGCTTGTATTAGTCCTCACAATTTGAATGTGTTATTCTGACACAATGTTTATATTAACCCATGTAAATATTTTGTCTTTCTTAAAATGTGTGTGTCAAATGATTTTTGTTTTTGTAATTGCTGCATAATAGTTTTGAATACACACGGAACTAATTGCAATTAATTACATTGATAATATAATTACAGATATGCTACCCAGATTGTAATATTTCATATACATTGTAAAATACTGACGCTTTTTAATTTTGTGTTGTTTTACTACTTCTACCATCCAAAGTTTTACTATCCATGTAATACTTGCTTGAGTTATGCCCTCGGATGTCTCCTTGGCTGTACCACAGTACAGAGAACATCTTCACTTCATTGATTCCTTCACATTTTGAATGGAAAGAAAAGTGTTCCAAATACACCTTGAAGAAGTTACTAGATATTCTGTGACATTCTTATTATGCCAGTAGATGACCTATAGACTGCTACATCATGTTGGCTGCTTAGATAAGTTAATTGAAGAAAGTCCCGTGTATCTTCTTGAGATTTGACAGACTTAAAATATGAGATGTATAGTGGAATTCATATTGTTAGTATTATTATTAATTATTAATATTAATATTGAAACATTCATGGCACATGTCAGGAGAGTCGTTTTTCTGATGGATTTCTGGAACTCCTAAGAGCACCAAAAACATAGGTTAAAGGTCTTCCTGTCGTGTCACTTACAGTGACTATTCAAGAAGCAGCTGACCTTGCTTTCCACCATCTTTCAGCTAATTAAACTTTCATAGAGAACCTCCCTGATTATATTTTGAGGACTCTATTTTATCCATACTCAAATACAGGGGTTGGTAAACTGTGATGTGAGCCAGATGTAGCCCCTGCTTGAGTTTATCTGGCCTATAGACTAGCCTAAAATCTTTTAAGTGGTTGAAAGAAATTAAAAAATGGTGTATCAAGGAATATGAAAATTATATGAAATTCAGTGCTCATAAATAAAACTGTATTAGAACACAACCACGCTGCATTGTCTGTGACTGTTTCGCACCACCATGCAGTTGAGTAGCTGGGAGAGATCACATACGGTGCTCTCATCACTTCTCAGGCTCAGTGACATGGTAACACTCGGCCATGTTTGCTGGACCGTAGCATTGTACTTATTTTTTATCACCAGTACATAACTGTCACGTCAAAACTGGAAAAGAAGAAAAATGTCAGCTTCTTTTTTTTCTCATTTTTTTTTTTATTATTATTGAATCATAGCTGTGTACATTAGTGTAATCAAGGGGTATAATGTGCTGGTTTCATATACAATCTGAACTATTTTCACCAGAATGTCAGCTTCTAATGTTACGACTTTAAGGAAATGTGCGGTAGGGATAGTTATTCCATTGTGTTCTTCTTATGCAGTAACACACTGTACCTGCACTAAAACAATAAACATCAACATTATCAGATTACACACTTATCACAGCATTCTCAACATACAACAGAGCAATGGTCAGAAAAACTTTAAATGAAGCATTTTATTTACAAAAGTAAAAATATGAAGTAAGGCTGCAACCAAAGTGAGTTCTGAGTAGCTAATTTGTTAGCCAAGCAAGGAAAGTCATTTCCCAGTGGTGACAAAATTGCCACATATCCAGAGAAAGTAAACCTTATTCAGCGAACCTTACTAAATGTAGAATACAAATGTCTTCATACAATAAGAAAATGCAATGAAGGCTGTGCTAATCAGTTTGATGAAAATAGTTCAGATTGTATATGAAACCAGCACATTGTACCCCTTGATTGCACTAATGTACACTATGATTTAATAAAAAAAACAATGAAAAAAAAAAAAACCTTATTCAGGGAGTTAATGCTAAGCTGTTTACTCAGAGAATTAACATGACTAAAGAATAAATTTCTATGAATAGCCTGCAGAGAACAATTACAGGTGAAAATATTTATAAAGAAGCTGGGAAAACACTAATTCAGAACAACTGTAAGTAAAATCTAGTAAGATGAGTTGTAAGGGTTGATGGTAAAGATATATGCAATATTAAGAACCCACTAATTTGTGTAATTAGGTTGCAGAAGTTTACCAAGCTTGTGAAGATGAAAAATGTTAAAAATCTATTTTTATTCACAGTGATACTAATGACCTAGTGTCTTATGGAGTATATTTGAATCTACCATGTTATTGAACCAGTGGTGTCAACAGTAAATTTCATTCACTCTCATAGACTTAATCATGGTCAGTTTTGTGAGTTTTTGTCAGAAATAGAAGTTTAATATCCTGATTTGCCCTAACACATAGCAGTTTAGTAACTTAGCAGTAATAAATTTTATTTGATTTACTTGAGCCGAAACCAAACTGTATTTTTTTCCAAATAAGAGTGGCTCTAGCAATAAATGGCTGTGAAAATTGGCTTTTTCTGTAGAACTGATAATTTTTGCAATTAATTCAACCTGAGATTGCAGGGCTAATAATACTTAAGTGTGAAGCTTAAGCTTTAGTAAAGTCATTCAAGTAAGTTTTTGAATTATATGTACTTTCCTGTGCTATCAAAAACTGAAACAAGACTATTTTCATTCCCACACAAATTTGCAGCAGATTTATTTTAGGCATTCAAACTGTAGTTCCAGCAACATATTCCAGCCCTCAGTGCAGTTCAAGAGAGAGTTCCATATTTCAAAATCCATTTATTTGTACAATTGAGCAGCTTCTGCCTAATCTTCAGTTGGCAATGATTAATCTGTGGTAGAATGGCAAGCTAAAAGTAAATATTAACAGAAAATGTATTAGAATTCAATAAATGCCTAGCAAGTGATGGATATGCCACCAAAATATTATATTCCCAGGGATTAATAATAGTATTTGGCACTGTCTTTGTGTGTGAAGAGACATTCCATTTTTAAAAATGAAATATGTAAAATCTCATTCTAGCCATACATTAACGAACATTTGTAATTGAATTGATGATACAGAAACTGAAATTGAACCCTAATTAAGGAAGATGTTGCACTGTTGCCCTCTTTATAAAATTCTCATTTTTCAGGGCAGCGCCTGTGGCTCAAAGGAGTGGGGCGCTGGCCCCATATGCCAAAAGGTGGCGGGTTCAAACCCAGCCCCGGCCAAAAACTGCCAAAAAAAATTAAAAATTCCCATTTTTTTCATTAGTAGATCTATATGTTATTTCCCATTGTTGTTGTTAGACATTGTTATAGATTGAATTTTTTTTTTTTGTCTGTTACAGGGTCTCACTTTGTTTTCTGGGCTAGAGTGTAATGGCATCATCATAGCTCATGGCAACCTTCAGCTCCTGGGCTCAAGAGATCCTCCTGCCTCAGCTTCCTAAATAGCTAAAACCATAACCACATGCCACCAAACCTGCTTAATTTTTCTACTTTTATAGAAAAAAAATTTTATATTTAAAAAATAATTAAAAATAAAACAATTTATAATTAAAGAAATTATTTATACCATGACTATTTAATGAAACCAAAATAAATGTAAATCATACAAGGAAAAGCAGCAGTTTATTAGTTCTCTCATGCCATTTAATACAAATGAAATGTAATGCTTAGTCCAAAAAAAGTAAAACATTTCTAAAATCTAGTTCATGAATGTTTGTTTCATAAAAACAATTAGTTAAATATCATAGGATATTTAGAACTCTATATATGCGTGTGTGTGTGTGTGTGTGTGACTTTTTAGTATACTTTTTAATTTATTCTAATTTGGCTAACAGGAATTGGAATTCACAGATAATTCATAATTTTTATATATGTCAGAATTATATGTCCAGTAAACTGACGGCAAGGCAAATGTGTATATCAATGTGGCAGTTTTTTAACTTAATTTCCACTGCTAGTTAATTTACAAAGCATGCCATTTTTTATTTGCTTATGACCTAAAATACATATGCTGAATTATCTAAAATGGGCATTGATATTCAAATTCTGTTCTTTGGAAAATTAGGATTTTTGACTAATTTCTCAAATCTACTCTGGGACCATACTTTCAGTTTGTTTATTTTTTGATATGCATAAAATTTACCAAATTTAATTTTAGACTTTGGGGGTCTATACCAGAGAACTCTTAACACCAACGTTGTTGAACATGGTTGAAGATCTGATTGTAGGGAATTATAAACTGTACATCATGGAATTATATAGGGTTGGAGTTAGAAAAGTTGATAAATTTATAGAGGCTTTCACATTTTCAAATAGGAAATTTTGTACCTTGCTCCTGATTGTACAGCTAATTATTTAAAGAGAGGAAATGAAAATTCAGCTTGTGTAACTTTCATTCTTTTAAATATAGTTGATCCTCATTATTCATGAGTTCCAGGCTTGCAAATTTGCCAGATTTCTATAATTTATTTGTAACATCAAACTCAGAGTTCCTTTACTGTGATTCACAGTCATGTTTAGAGGAACAAAAAATTGAGTTACGGCTTAGGTCGAACAAGGCAAGCTAACATTGCCGTGTTAGCTCTCATATTGTAAGCAGGTATTCTTTTCACAGTTGTAATGCCATGATTTTATATTTTTGTGGTGTATTTTGCTGTATAAATGACAAATTCAAAGTGTATTGATATGCTGTCTAAACTATCAGGTATTCCTGAGTGCCAGAAGGCAGTGTTGTGCTTCATGGAGAAAGTACATCCGTCCCTTTGTATACATGAAAGATTGGATCCAGGACACCCATGTATACTCAAAAAATCCTGCAGGTGGCCCTGAGGAATTTGAATATAGGAAAAGTTGTTTCTCCTCATATGCAGGTTTGCCTGCAATTACTGTGTTTTTGATATGCGTTTGGGTGAGAAAAAAAATCATGTATGATTGGACCTGTGCACTTTTTTTTTTTTTTTTTTGTTTATTCAGGCGTCAACTGTGCGTGTGTTAGGTGATCTTTCTTCAGGCATAACTTACAGGGCTGTTGGCTATGAGTTTAATGTATATGAATCAATAATACTAAATAAGGTGTCCTTAAATAGAAACACATGTTAAACAAGCTTATGTGTTGATGGTTGAGGGAAATGTGACCAGAAGCTCATAGGAACCTAATTAAGTATTTCTTTCAAGAGTAACAGCTCCCTATTGGATATTCTGTGTTTGTGGCAACATTATAGAATATAACTACTTTGATTACTGAGAATCAACTGCATATGGATATCAGTAAAAATTTTACCCATTTTTTATCAATTCATGCATTACTACAATAATTTTTCTAAGAGCACATTGATAAGAATATAAATTTAGAAAAACTTTCCCCCTTCTTTTACTTGTTTTAGAAAATTTATTTTCCTGTGCTATTTTTCTGCTAATTACTAGATCCTCTCAAAGTCATATGTTTCTTATTTTTCTTAATCATAGAATGACTTTTAAATCCTCCTTGGGATTTTGTCAACATATCTCATTATTCATAAGAAATCAGAGGAAGAGAAATAGAGTCAGGGAAATTACTAAAAAAATAAAGTTTGTGTTGGGAAGATGCATTTTATTTTAGTCTACTGTTTTAGGAGTTACTTATGATTCCTTAGTCCCCTTCAATTACCTTTCTGTTTCTAATTATTTGCATAAGTGTTACTGGCCTAATTTTACTAGACCAAATTTGTGTGAGCTTAATTTTACTAAACCAAATTCACATGAACCAAATTCACCTAAGAACTAGTGCCTCAGATCCAAAATGCTTTCTGTGAATTTCAAAGCCCTTTATAATTGGGCCCTATTCTTCCTGTTTTTAATTTGTTCTGTTTTTCCTCTATGGGGTGTCACTTGCTACTGCGGTGGTGATACCCTCACTCTGTATGTATTCACATCTGCCACGGCTCGTGGTTTCTCCCACAATCCTTGAGACTCTAACTCAGAGTTTAGTTCACAAGTTATAATATTATTGCTTCATTTGTGATTATAATTCAAAAATTCTTAATTGATTGCCTTTTAAAGGCATTGGCCATGACTTTTATATTTAAAGTGCAATATTTTATTGTTATGTTGGAGGATATGTCAGTTGATCTTAATATATTGCAAAAATATTAATTTTACATAGATGAGTAAATAATTTGAATTTAAATAAAATCAAATGTTAAAGGGAGAAATATTTTCTTATATGTTAATTTACCCATTACAAAATTTTGATAAAAATTATTTCAGTTTTTCCCGGGCAGAGTGGCTCATGCCTGTAATCCTAGGCATGGATTATAGGGAGGCTGAGGCGGGTGGATTGATTGAGCTTAGCAGTTCAAGATCAGCCTGAGCAAGAGTGAAACCCTCTCTCTAAAAATAGCTTGGCATTGTGGTGGGCACCTGTAGGCCCAGCTACTCAGAAGGCTGAGGCAAGATAATTGCTTGAGCCAAGAGTTTGAGGTTGATGTGAGCTATAATAATGGCACTCTCCTGAGAGTAATAAAGTGAGACTCTTATCTCAAAAAAAAAAAAAAAATTCAATTTTGAGCCTACATATTTCTTTCCAGAGGAGCTCTGTAGTTTCAGACAATGTAAAATTTATAATAAACATGAAAAATGTATAATTTAGTTATCACATTTTACACATAAATATCTTAGAAATATTTTCTTATTTTCAAATATAATTTTAAAAAAGGAGGACTAAATTACAACATTCTATTGCAGAATAGGGTGACTATGGGTTTTAACAATATTTTATTATATATTTCAAAATAGCCATTAAAGAAGATTTTGAGGGTTCTTACTATAAAAAGTTAATAAATGTTTGGGGTAACAGTATGCTAAATAAGTAACTTGATTTGATTTTTATACAGTGTGTACATATATAGAACATTACACTGTGCCTATAATTAAAAACAAAATTGAAAATGAGATTTTAACTATTTATACAAGTATGTTTTCTAAAACTAGAAATGTATAATTTCAGATATTTTCATAGTATAAAAGTGATAAAAGAGATGATTATTAATAAAAGAAGGCTGTATAAAATAAGCTGACATCTATACTCTTATAAAAATTTTAAAATAAAAATTTTAAAACAATGGCAATACCTTTCATTTAAAATGCTTTTATCATAATTATTGTATTTTATTTATTTCTAGAAATGTTAGCATTAAAAAACAATGGAAAAGAAGCACAAAGACGGGTAAAGTTTTAAACTGGTTATTTCTTCTCAATCAGAAACTTTGCTTTTCTTTTCTCTTATAAGCAATCATGATTCTCGCAGAAAATACCATTTTTATTTGTTATAGAGTTTCTAAGCTGAATAATATACGATTGAATATAATTTTTCAACTATTACCTGTTGTTAAAAAATAAAATTGTTTTGGATATACTTATTTAAAATGTGTAAGTGAACCACTTTATTCCTAAATACCTGCATTTCTCAATATTCATTGGTATACCTTCCTAAAAGAAGGAGTGGTGAGCCAAATAATATGAATACTTCAGGCTTGGGCTGGGTTCGAACTCGCCAGCCCTGGTCTACGTGGGGGATAACTATTGAGCTACGGGTGCAGAGCCACTATGAATACTTTAAAGTTGTTAACTCTTGATGCCAAACAAATTTCTGAAAACGTAAAGCCTTTACTCAGCCGTTAATATGCCTAAAATATATGTGTTCTGTTCTTATATAAGCTATAAATCAACTTTTTTCCTCTCTAAAATAGCTTTTCCAACTTCATTTGTACATGACTAATATAAATACTCATTTATTTTTAATACCTAAAGGAAACTCAATCCTTTATTTTTTAGAGTGTGTTTCAGGCCTTCTTCTCCTTTGGCAATCTGTTTTTGTTGTCGTTGTCGTTGGTCGTGGTAGCAGAGGATGGTTCCCAAATTCTAGAGTACTTGTTAGTGTCTAATAGGCAATGTACTTTCTTATCTGTATCCTTTTAGGAAATTATAAAATGATGTTTAATTTCCAAAGAGCATTAGAATCATTTTTATTTTTAATTTTAACAATCAACTTTAATAGGAATTTTAGAAAAACTTCCTGTTTTCATATAACTGAAATGAATTTAGTCTTTTTATCAGGAATAAAAATAATTTATAGTGTCCCAGTAAAGACAACTATAATTGTTATATATGGATAATAGATATAGTTATATTTATCATTATAAACTTTTTCTGTAGGTTCTGCATTCTGTTTTCTGGCTAGTTGTTGCTTACAGTGAGTTACTTTGAGGAGGAATGTTTTCTACCTGACTCACTTATTTTTAAATTTTATTTTTATTTTATCTCTGTGGATCTTAAAGTTAGTGAGGTTTCTAAATTTCAGAACTTTAGATGGTCTATAAAACTTGAGATATGTTATGGCTAGAATATGGAATTGAAAAGAAAAACTCAGTTATTTAATTTTTACTTTTAAAATATTTAAATGAAGTATTTATTAAATATTTGAAAACATTGCTATGTGTGATTTTATTATAACTTATGATATATATTATTTGGAGAAATAGTAATAGTTTATTGCTCCTAACATCAGTATTAATATTTTATAAATTCCACATTTATTTAAATAAATGGTATTTATGGACTTTTTTCTATTCTTTTCCTGTTCACAACAACTAAAATGGTCCACTGTGTGAATTTTTTTTATTCAGAAATATAGTAAGTAATTTATATATAACACTTTCTTCATTTGGAACAGGCATATTTAAGAATATTTTATTGCAAAATAACACTATTATTTCAAATGAACTATTTAACAAAATTCATAGTTTTGTACCTCTACCATGTTTATGATAAAGATTAAACTTAGAAGTGTAGTTAATTACTCTCATTAGTTAACTCTCTGGCATTCATCAGAATAATTGGTGTTTGTTCAGTCCTGCTTCCGGCCTAGATTTTGTATACTTGTTTTAACAAATAATTCCTGAGAATTTTAAATAATTGCATATTATCTTTATTCTGAAATTCAGAAAGAATATACTAATAGTAGTTTGTAAACCTCTTATGGCTCAAAGGCTGTCTCTGTTTGAAATGGAATAGTGATTTATATGTAACTATGCTGTGGCATGTTATATGTAACCTGTGTATGGATATATTCTTCAGACATTTATTGTTTGTGATAAAATTAAACTTTCAAGTTTAGCTAGAAAGTGACAAACGGTGAAATTGTTATTTATAATAATCCAGTTGTCAAATTATGTTAACATTCTTAAAGTACATATTATCTATGTATGTACCTTAATTCATAGTTTTGTATTGTATCTACTATATTATTTGGTATTTATAGTAATTAATCCAGTTGTCAAATTATCGTAACATTGTTAAATTACAAATTCCATGTAACCTTCTCAATTTGTATCTACTATATTATACAGACACTCTTAATATTTATTTCAACAAATATTTAGTGAACCTTTATATGTCCAGATTCTTAAAATGAAACAATGAGATAGGACCTGTGAAGAATCCCTACTCCTTTGAGGCTTATGTTCTCTACTGGCCAAGAAAAGTGATAAGCAACTCAGCTCCCAACAGTATTTCGGGAGGAGAAGCTTTGTTGGTCAGTGAAGGCCTGTTTGAGGCTTATTTGTGAGGAGATACGCCATACAAATACATGATGCTGTGTGGGGAAAGCACCTTCCGGCAAGAGGAGCTACAGTACAGTGTAGTGAGTGAGGGCAAGGTGTGAAGAGAGAAACGTTAGAGAAGCTAGGCAGTGGCCAGAACATGAAAGGTGTTGTAGACCGTAGTAGGGAATTTAGATTTTATTCTAAGTGTGAGAGAAATTGGACTCAGAAAAACCATGTGATCTCTGTTTGAGCATGTCATTAAAGACAAACACAGCTGGGGGATCTGCATAGCCAGATAACAAGACCTGTGTACATAGTGTGGTATTGCTGCTAGGACAGGCAGATAAACCAATGGAAGAGAAACAGCACTACTCAATAAAAAGAGTGCAAACCATTTATGATAAAGGTGACCCTGGAGTGCGTTTGTGAAAGGACAGACGGGGTTAATTGAGTAGCCAAACGGGAACTATGTTTACAGAGTTGTACTTGAGTTCTTCCTTACAACATTTTCAAAAATCAATCACAAATAGGTTGGAGATCTAAATGCCAATGGTAAGAAAATAGAGCTGTTGGAGATAAAAACATAGGAGAGTGCCTTTATGACCTTAAAGTAAATAAACATTTCTTTTTTTTTTTTTTTTTTTTTTTTTT